>PVJD01001874.1:199036-233213 GCA_004026545.1 Mormoops blainvillei | reverse complement strand
TTCCTCAAGTGTCTGAAGTTTCTGGTTGACCAATAAAAGGACAAGGGAAGAGAGGGGCTACCTGAGCAGCATGTCTGTGTATGTGGACTTCACTCGTCCCATATGTTTCAGTTTAGTGTGAGCAGATCTTGGGCTCATTGTCAGGCCAGGAGCCACTTCTAAATGCCGAATGAGGCGGGCCGTACTCTCACCAGCCAACGGCCATGTTGGTTATGCTAAGTCTTCCCAGATGTTAGAGGAAGAAGTCTCCTTTTTTTTTTTTTGCTCCAGTTTAAAGGTTAGTTGCATGTTATTACATAACAGCACAGGAAGAAAGAAAGATCTGAAGAGAGATCAATGGATCTTCAGTGAAGACCCACTTCTCTGCCTCACTCCCCAGTCCTGCCTCAACCCCCCCCCGGGGTTCTGCCAGGCTGGTTGTGTCCCCCCTCTGCTCGGACCCCATTGGTGTATTGCATATGCTGGAGCTTTCCCCTCTCTGATTTATCAGAGTGCATTTTTCCATTCATTTTCTATCTTCTAGTGTAATAGTTTTCTGTGTCGATTTGGCCAGGCTATAGGTTCCAGTTATTCAATTAAATACAAATCTAGCAGTTGCAGGGAAGGTGTTTGTAGATGAGATTAAAAATCCCCAGCCAGTTGACTTACTTTCTTTTCCTTTTTTTTTCTTTTCTTTTCTTTTCTTTTCTTTTCTTTTCTTTTCTTTTCTTTTCTTTTCTTTTCTTTTCTTTTCTTTTCTTTTCTTTTCTTTTTTTCTTTTCTTTTCTTTTTTCTTTTTCTTCTTTCTTTCTTTCTTTCTTTCTTTCTTTCTTTCTTTCTTTCTTTCTTTCTTTTTTTCTTTCTTCCGTTCTCTCTCTCTCTCCCTCCTTCCTTCCTCCCTTCCTCCCTTCCTTCCTTCCTTCTTTCCTTCCTTCCTTCCTTTCTCTCACTCTTTCTCTCCCTTTCTTTCTTCCTTTCAGGCAACAAAGGAGATTATCCTAAAATCTAGGACCTAGATGATTTGGGAAGACCTCTTTTAACGAGTTGAAGGGCCTTAGTGCAGAATTGAGGCTTCCTTGACAAAGAAGATGCTCTACCTGTTGACAGTGGCGTCAGCCCATCTTTGAGCTCCATCTAGTCTATGGCCCTTCCTGACCACAGGGCCTGTGGACTTGGGACCTGCCCAAGGAGCCCCAACAGTTGTGTGAGCCAATTCCTTGCAAGAAATCTCTCAATGTATGTACCTTCGACTATGTCTCTGGTTGGTCCCTGAGAAATCTGTTGAACTCTCTCCTGTATAATTCTCTTCACTATTATGGGTTTATACCACTATATTTTAATAAATTGTAGCAAAGATAGAAGATATAAGCATATATTCTCAGGCAATGGTGTCAGAAGCCCCTGGTTATTAATTCCCTTATTACTTTTGGGTAATTGTTTTCCCATTTTTTGATTATTTAAAAAATATTATTAGTGTTGCATTACACATCACTGTGTATGAGCCTTGAACATCTCGCTGCTACTTTGTGCTCAGTTTCTATGAATTGCTGGGTCCAAGAGTAAGCACATTTTTAAATCTTTTGTTGTACATTGCCAAATTGTCCTCCAGGAATTTTATGGCCATTTCTCATTCCTGCCTGTAATGTGTTAAAGTTGCTTTCGAACTTTCTGAGGGTCACTGAACTTAATCACCTTCAAACGAGACTACCCATTATGAAAGATAGCATCAGAAGATGGCCTATTTTCAGAAGAACCAAGAGGATGCCAGGGGTGCACGAGAACAGTCTTCACTATTTTATCTCATTGGAGTAAACCAGGACCAATGAGCTTAATCTAAAGGGAGAGAGATTGTTTTTCCTTGCCAACGTAAGAAAGAGTGTTAAACTTCAAATTAGAGATAACAATTAAAAAACAATTAGAAGAATATGACAATGGTGTCTGTAGATGAAATGGGCTTTCTCATCAGCAGGCCTGTTTAAGCACATAGCTAGTATGTGATCAAGCATCAAACAGCTGAGATTTTGAACCAAAAGATTTTTAAGGATAAAACCCAGAGCTTCTAGGTATCTGCACTTCTGTTCAGACCAGGGCCTACGCGTGTGAGTGTGTGTGAGTGTGTGTATCCCTTATTTTGACAAAGTTGTTTTTCCCCCTAAGATGGACCCGGAAAGAAGATGTGCCGACTGCCTGCAGACGGGGGAGGGACATTACTGCTTAAGCTCAGTTGCTTTTAGAGTAGCTTTCAGGTTATAAATGGTTGCTGAGGGCAGCAGTGAAGGTGTATTAAGGGTCAAATCTCAGCCTGTGTGACTTTAATTTGAGGACGAGTCTCTGTGACAGGGCTGGAGCCAATTTCCCAATGAAAGATGTTCTGAGATTGAGGATGTGAAGGTGAAGGCGGTCCATTCTGGCTTTGCCCCGACGAGGTCACGCGCGCTCTGCCTAATTTTCCTTAACTTCTGCTTACAGCCAGTCATCATTTTACCTCAGAAATAAATAGCTGAAACAATGTGGAGTATGCAGGAACTCCAAAGAATCTAGCTCATGGCAAAGTCAAATATAGCTGACATTAGGGAAGGTTGTTCTATATTCAATGGTGAAGCTTGAATCTGTTTCCAGAGTTTTACTAAAAACGGGTGGAAGGGAACAATACGCAGCCTTTCCAACATAAAAGTGAGGTAACGATGAAGGGTAAATTTCATCTTCGGGAATTAAAAGGAAATTATGAATTGGGATTATAAATGGACATCAACTCTTGGAAGTCATTGTACCTGAGTATAAAGCTTAATTTTTTAAATGTGGATTGGCCTTTGGCAACAAATGGCTTTTTCAAGCTCAGGTTCCAACATGAGCTTGGCAAATACAGATCAGCCCTTGAAGAGCACATTTGACCAAGCGCCAGTCTAACGACAACATGTTTCCTCCTACACAGTGATTTTTGAGAGTAGTAATTCGATTTACATAATTCTGAATACAAGGCATCAGATTAATAAAACATGAAAGATTTCATAGAAGACCAAAATTACTAAATAAGTGAATGAAAAAATATATATTCTTCTTTACTAATTTTATCAATAAGCTATGCCAGAAAAAGGGAGATACAAAAAATTAACATCTGTTATTCCATGAAACATGATTAATATTCATATAGAAATAGTTGTTGCTGAATGATTCAGTATGGAATCAGAGCATAGTTTAATTATTTTCATCTTCAGAATTTGCACAAGCTCTCTGAAAGCAATCCGTGATGAAAGTTCCCAACCTATTTGGGAATCTGTAGCCATCCTAATAGTGGCAAGTATCCTTAAATAAAGAAATTATTCCTTTTTTTAGGATTACTTATTGTTTGAATGAATCTAAAAATTTCAATCATAGCTGATTACTGGAGGATCAATGTGTAGCATTTTCAATATTGGCCTTTCTCTAAGTCATACTGAACGTGATCTAGTTCAGTTAGGGCAGTCAGAGTAAATGTGTACTGTATTTAGGGTTACACTGAAGTTACAATGCTATTTCTCTCACTTGCAAGTTGTGTGACCTTGAATATATGCTGTTTCACTTCTTTCATCACTGTTTCCTCTGAGTCCAAATGTTCATATCTACCAAATAGTGATTAATTAGAATAAGATTTAAATGAGATGAAATTAAGAGCAGATACCCATGTAAGAATTAATTTATTTAGAGCACACACCCACCAAATTTTCTATTTCCCTTTACAGTCTTCTCTCTGCTGAGTTAGCGTTCAAGCTGTTCCCATGGTATAGGGTGAGAACAGGAAAAGAAAAGACAAAAGAAGAGAAAAGAAGAGGAAGGAAACTAAAATAAATGAAGAAAAAAAAGAACAAAAGAAAGGAAAGAGAAAGAAAACTAAACAGAGTTGCCTGAGCTGGCTAGCACACTCAAAATATGCCAAGGCAATTTTGCCATCTTATAAAGCTTATAAAGTCAAAGCTTATATGATAATACGTCTATTTCCGTTCCAACCAATGACCCCTTCCTTCTGCCTTTTATATACACCCACCAGGAGTAAGGTACAATGGAGTTCCTTCATGGACCAACACTTAGAGAGATGATGGAGTCCGGAAGGGCCAGGGTAGGGGCATCCCCGCCAGTCTTACATTTCACAACCAACTTTAAATCCCTTTCTTCAGTAGCCTGTCACCAGAGCAATCATTTGCACATGGCCCTCTGACAACTTATCAATCACAAGACAGCTGCAAATTAAATATTTTGGCTGAAAACACCCCCTCCTTATGTCGGGACACATTAATTTGAAATAAACATTTTGCTGAGATGTGAAATGAAGCAGACCCATTAAAGGCTACTCATCATGTGTTGTGATTTACTGCTTTCCGATGCAGGATTTGTTGTGCTATCACAGGAATGGTTGACCGAGGTGATGAATTCTCCCCGGAGACAGAAAGGGGGCTGAAAATTATAGAGGGCCTGCTGTGTGCCAAGGACTGTGTTAGACACATTACTTTTTATATTTCCCTATAATTATCTATCAGGTCGTCATTTATCCTGAATTTAGGAACTGAAAAACTGTGAAACCTCTCATAGCTGAGCAGTGACAATAAAAATAAAAGATTATTTTCTCAAATTATTTTCTCACATCTCTTGTGGGCAATTCATTTCACAAGGGAGAAGACCTCCCCATGTGCTTGGGACAGGCTTTCTTATTTTGCTATCCCCAGGCAGTTCCATGCAGAGTATGATCTCTGCACAGAGCCCCTTCAAAAAGTGATCCAAAAATGCATTTCGACAACACCAGACGTCCTTGACGGCGCTTGAAGGGTAATCTCTGCTCAGGTAAGCGGAGGTAAACATTGCAAGATGCCGGAGCCAGGAGGACTTCCTCGGTATTCCCTTCTGGCCCGGGAAATGACTTTCATTTCATATGATCTGTGAAGGTCCCCAGAAGCACAGTGCAGATGTATGTGTTGTGTTTATAAGATAGTCCATTATCTGGTTTCAAATACCAAGTCGGAAGGGAGTCATGCAATAGTGTCTTGGAAAGCTTTTGTTATGAAAACTCAAAATACCAATCTATCAAAGATGACTTGATTGCATTTTGAATAATAAATCCTACACAGTGTACTAGGTCTGCATATAAATTATAAGCTGAGTAATGAAACCAAATGCTCTAGATTTCTTGTACTTTTGCCTAATGTTTAGGGTACATAGGTTCTTAGTTTCCTGTTTTTATTTTAGGATAATTTTTACTTTGAAGTTTTATTTTATTGAATTCAAAGATTCCTTCATGCTTTTAAGTCTAATATTGTAAGATGGGGTGGGGGAGCCCCCTTTGTAAGGGCTGAGTCAATTCTCTCAAGTCCACAGCGCTGCAATGTTCTGTGCTGAAGGCGGGATTTCCGTCCTTAGCATCCATCACAGGTTCTCTTCACTGTAATTCAAACCACATGGACAACCAAAGGCCACCTAGAGCTTTTCTCAGAAGGAGCCAGGTCTCCTTGTTTGCACTCCCTGTGAATCTTCAACCTAAGAGCTAGTCTATAAAATAGCTAAATTATCGACATTGATAGAACAACATCAAAATCGGATGTTGCTACAGTAATAAAAAGGAGGTGCCTGTGTCCAGCATCACCTGACATTAGTATCATATTTCTCAGCAAATATCTATTGACGAACAGACAACTGGATGCTGAAAAAAGAAAGAACAATCAAGGAGGCAGCCTTCCTCCTTCTCGGAGGGGGGCTAACTTTGTACTTTGTTTTCTTCATACTTACAAAGTAGGGGTACTTACTTCTACATGGCAATCGGCCACGCAATTACCAAAAAGAAAAAAAAATAAAATAAAACACATTTGATAATTCTGATGACGAAGCAACCAAGTAACCCAATTTTTTGGAGACCGTTTTACTAAGTACGAGCTACAAATTGTGCCTGTAGGTTTTCGCCCCTGAGGGGAAATAATTCTTTATTGAAAGACAGGTTACAGTGAAATACAGAGAGCGATGGTTTATTGGGAAATAAACACTTGACAGAATCGTAGTCTCTCTCCGCCTCCGATCTCGCTCGTGGCTCCTGCCTTCTCACTGGTCCCGCTGGATGACGAGGTCTTGGTGGGCATGTCAGGCCTTCTTGGGCCTGGCCGAGAGGGAACCTCTGTCTTCCTGGCCAGTGGCACAGGCACTATCTTGGACGCACTGTCTTTAGGAGCAGGGACGGCCTTGGCTTTTGACCCTTCCCTGGTCTCCTGGGCAGCCACTTCTTTAGGGACTTTGTCCGCAGTCTTCTTTTTGGTCAGGGAAGCCGCCTCATTCTCGCCCTTGGTGACTGTGGGTTTTGAATTCTGCGTCCCAGCTTTGGTGTCTCTGTGGGCCTTGGCATCTGCTGGGCTGTTCTTTCTGCTTTTCACTTCCCACAGGGCCCACTGGCACCAGGAGGGGCCTCTGTGGTCTTGTTTGGCTGTGGGGGGGCCTTCCTGGTCTTGCCCACTCTTGCCTCTCTGTCCTCAGTCTGGCCACCTTTCTTAGGGGACTCCTCCTTGGTCTCACCAGGTCCCCAGAGGGCTGACATGGCAGGCATCTTCCTGAGTTGGATTTTGTATGTGTGCGCGCGCTTGGGAAATAATGTGAAGCTGTCAGTGGCCCTACTGTCCTTGGAGTTGGTGGGCCGGATGAGGGGGAGGTGTCCCATGTCAGTGTCCAGGGCCCGCTTCAGCAGGTACTGGGGACGGATGGCATCTGCTGCAGGGTGCTCCTGCAGGTGTCAACCTTGATGGACTTTCAAGCTCAGACTGAGGGGTAGCATGAAGGCCCCGAGGAACATGTCCCTGCTGAAAGGCTCCCCTGGGTCATGCTCTGGGCTCTCTGCTCTTTATCTTTTTATTCTGTTCTCTATTTCTCTGCCTGACCCTTGCCCTAGGCCCAAGGTCAGCACAGGAGAGTGTCCAGTGCAGCTGCTGGGCCTGGACCGAGCTCTCACGGAGGAATCCGATCAATGTTCACCATCCCCATGCCTGGCCCGCCTGGTTTCCCCCTTCAGTTACCCAGGTCAACAGCTTTGGGTTATCCCCTCTTGTAGCTCCTAACCCAACCCTCGGAGTAGCAGTGTCGGGCATTGACAGGAAGTGACACCCCTCTCTCACCTGAGAATTTGCCAACTTGTGGGTCTGACTTCTCGGAGGCAATTTTCTTTAAAAAAAATATCTGCATCCTGGTCAAGCTGATGTCTCCAGACCTGAAGGGACTGCCGCGCCCTCCCTCCTCTCCACCGTGCTCCTGCCGGTGTGGTCCACTGGACTCCCAACATACTGCTAGGTCCCTTCCCCAGATTCATTGTGTCGCATTAGCTTCTTTAGAAGGGGGGTGATGTGGCTGAATACCAAGAAAGGGAGAAAGAATAGAGGCAGTGGGTGTGTTTAGTGCCCCATCTTCCAGTCTCACTCCCAGTTTCCTCTTCCCCTAAACCTGAGCACATCGTGCCAGGCTTTGCTGCACCAGGACAACAGCAGCTCTCCCCTCAGCAAAGCTCTCAGGTGTGTGGGAAGCTTAGGGATCAGGGGAGATGGCGGTCGAAGAGGGGAGAGATACGGGCTGAGGGCACTGGCTTTCTGCGAAAGTCGGACACCACTTTTACATCATGTCTCCCTTTTAAGCCAAGTGAACTGGGCCTCAGTTTTCGCCGGGCTGTGCACACTTTTAATTTATTTGAGAGACACTCTAATTGTATTTTCACTGCAGTATCTTGCATTCTTTATTTGTGACTTAAGAAATAAGAAAATACACAGACAGATAATGGCTAACCGTGTTTCTTTCATTCCTTGTTCTAGAGCTAACCACTCTAAACTTATTTGGTAATATTACTTAGTGTAATTCATTGTAACACATTCTTTTAAATAAAGTGATTTATTGATGAAACTTAAAAAAAAATTGTTAGTGGCGGAAAAACAGCCCCAGGCATTAGGTACGAGGTAGTCCAGACCTTGGTTCAGCAACCTCAGTACTTGAGTTCTGGCTAAGAAAGAATTCAGACTCAAGACGCAAACTGTAGGAGAAAGTTTCCTTAGAAAGTCACAGAGGTAGAAGAAGTGAGCGGTAGAAGAACTGGGCTCAGGGAGTAAGTTACAGAGGCAAAAGAAGGGCCATTGGAGCTTAGGAGAGAGAGAGGTATGTGCTTTGAGAGACGAAAGAGTGACGTCGACCTCCCAGGACCCCTATGAGGACAGGGGGTGGCAATCATTTTCTTGGTGCTGACTATGCATGCCAGGCTAACCCTTACAGATGCCATTTTATTTAACCCCCAAAGCAACCCCGTGAAGGTTGTACCTTGACTATCCCCATTTCACAGAAGATGAAATACGGACTCAGAGAAGGTGATAACCTGTCCAGATCACACAACTTATAAGTGGCAGAACACAGTCAGACTCTAAAGCATGAATCAATATCCACAGCTCTGCACTTCCTCGTCACCGGGAAAAGGTCTTAAATACTAGGTGGTCTGTAAATGGTGGCTTTTTGGACTGGGGTGTTAGGCAAGGCTTCAAGGAGGGCAGGAGTTCAGCTGGGTTTCAAAGTACAAATGGGATTCAAAGAGGAGGAGGCAGTCGAGGGATGCTTAAATTAGGGTCCTGGGCAAAGCATCCTTGGTCCTAAACCAGGGACAGTGGCTAAACAAAGGGTGTATGCCAGGGACTAGCGGGACCCTCTGCATGGTGGTGGGCAGCTTATTTAGTGAAGATTATAATTATATTTCATCACACTAAATAGGTTGCCTTAGGGGAGAAACAGGGTTCACATGCAACCAACAGGTTCGTAAGTTTAAGAAAAACTCATTAACGAAAACACACTTAAGTTCAGGGACTGTGAAGTCGACAGCCGATAGCATTAGAGAATAAATCTCTCTATCAGGTGAGCAATCTCTCCTCTATTATTCCTTCAGCAGTATCTTTCAAGGCCTGAAAAGGTAGGGATGACAATTAAAAACAGAAGAAAGTTCCTTTGCTCTGTTGTCATTTGCGTCTGGACTAAACTCACCCTGCCTCTTTATGTCACCAGCTGGAGGAAGCCACCTAAATCACAAATAACAAAACTCATTAAAAAAATAGAAAGAAATTTTAGGTACACAAAAAAACACAGCATTCGGTCAAATTCCCACAGCCCAGCTTACTACCACCAGCCAGAGGTTTGAAAGGTTTCGGCTGACAAAACTGGAGCAGGAGAGTCAATGCCTTTCATAGATCTATTACACAAATAATATGAATGAGGATGAAACCAGGGTTTGAATCTCTCGTTCATTGTTTCAGTCAGTCTTAGTGATAAATCGCACTATGTCTGTCATTGTGCCCCCTGGCTTTTGCTTCATTTATTGCCCATGACCCTACAAGGACAGAGGGGTCTTCATCTTTAACGTCTCCCCTAATCTTTTACTGCTCTAGTCCCAATACCACCAACCTGCCCTCATCCGGGATAATATTTAGATATATCCAGCCCACTGGGTGAACTGCCGCTTGGACTGGCATGCACGCCATCAGATCATTTTAGAGAGAGAAAATGCTACAGATTTTTCAGAGACTGGCTGATATGTGAGTTGGAGATATATAATCATTTCTGCCCTTCATTTCCTACAAATCTGAAATACCAGAGTGAGCTCGACTGTGAGCATGTTTAGAGACATTCTGCATATTGTAATCATTCTTCAAATCCGCCCTGTCTAGAAGTGTTACAAACATAAGTTGCCCAAATTCAAAGTAATTGACTTTCAGCCAACTGTGACCAAATCACAAAAAAAGAACATGCCATGTGTTACAGCATGAAAACCCGCCCCAAACTCAGAAACTTTTAATAGCCTGTTTTGAAACCACACACATATTCTACTGTGGATAAAAATATTTTCACTGGAGGTGAAGGGTACAAATTCGTCTCCCTGCACAGATTATTTTTAACAGAATTATTCTGTCTATTTGTTAGATTGAAAGTACTCACAAAAGGAACCCTTTACTGTCGTATTTGTAAAAAAATAAAGGTTCTCCTGGCTGCTGCAGAATATACTTGGTATTTGTTCAATGTTTCTTTAACAAAAACGCAAAAAGGGAGCCCGGAGGAAAGGGAGCAGTAAGTATGAATAAATTAAATTGTAATTTTAAAAAAAGTTAAAAAAAGTAATTTAAAAAAGTAAGCACTTTTATCTCTCATCAATATTAAATACCAAAATCCACATTTTAATATATCTGATTATCACATGCATTGGACTCCACAAAGGGAAATGGCATAAAAAGTAACCATACACAATAGAGGTCAAGTAAAATGTGTCTATAACATATGGCTGTAAATCCCATTTCTCCATACCAGTGTTACACAGAATTATCTTCTAAGTCTGTTTACACAATAAAAAAAAAATTAAGCGCCAGAGCTATAATTTTACATATGGGCAACGATTAGAGAACTGGAACAAACATACGGCGTTTTAACTTTTCTTGACTGTAAGCGTGCTTGCTTTATCAAAGAGCCTTTCCGATTTTATTATTCAGTTGCACAGATCATGAGCTTCTTGATGGAAGGGGCTGTCTTGTGCATTCAGTGTCTCAGGAATGGAAGTTATTAGATGTACTAAATTAAAACAACAACAGCAGCAATAAAAAAAATGACTATCAATCCTTCTCAGACGTGCCTAGCCAAAACACAAAACGGAACACGAAACCTGAACAGGTTCAGTTACCTTGCCTTCGGTAGAAAACTACAATAACTCAAGACATTTTTTGAGGTGGCTTTGGTCTCTAAGCAGCATGGACTAAGCACCATTCCAACACGCTTTACACACGTAATAAGCTGTAATTGTTAACGGGAAATACGCGTACTGCTTTGGGCGAAACCACAATCCGAGCTTCACACCAACAGAAGTATCTTTTCACCTGTGACAGTTATTTTCCCAACTCGAAAGATCATCATTTCCTTGAACGAGGCGGCGAAGAGGAAGTTTTGCGAGCTGTGTTTGTAAGGAGAACGAGGCCCCGTATCGGAGAGGCCGGGCGGAGCGATACCAAGTGTGCCCATGAGTTGTGTGTAACTGCGGCCAAACGCCTTCCTCCTCGTGTGAAAATTTAACGACGGGTTCCTTTTCCGATGGGAAAGTAATAACTTAGGGGAATCAAGTTGTGCCCTCCAGAAATGAAATTATTTTCAGTTTTAAAATATAATCCCCAAATTATATACCTGCAATTTTGTCTGCCACTCTCATTAACCGTACATGAACATCGCATTCTCCGAGTTACTCTCTGGCCCTTACAATTCGGCCGGGAGCTAGACAACATGACGTGGATGTAGATCACGTTTCTCAGCGCTGCGGAAGTTCTGGGAAATTATTCTGGGTAACTGAGGGAAGACAGGAATAAAATGCAGTAGTTGTCATCCTTCCCATGGTGTATCTGTGTTTCAGAGATATTTTATCTCCTTGAGGTGTAATTCCATTTCTTTTCCCTTTTCACCGAATCATGGAAGAGATACACGGTTAGGTGGGTGGACATCATTCCTGCCTATCAGATCCTATAGCATCGAAGATGCCAACTGCATGATGCCTGAAGTATTACTGATACTCAGCACATGTTAATTAAATTAGTGAACTACCATCATGTTTATTGTGTATGTATTATATAACCCAGACACTACATGCTGACAGTATAAAACCTACTACATACATGAATGGCTAGAAATATAAATGCATGCTAATGATATAAACTGGAGTAAAGCCACAAAATACAATATGGACATTGTTCTTTCATATTCCTATGCCAGATACTTAAGAATTAACACTCCTTCCACATCCACAATTAATCATCCTATTTCCATCTTCTTTTTATGACAAAAAAAGCAAGAATGAGGTAATAAGAGAATGAGGTAATAAGACTCCCCACATATAAATCCCTTTAACTTAAATAAAATAATCAACTTCGGGTCCACTTAGTGCCAAACCAAAATGATTGGTTTGACCTGCATTATGAGTTTTCATTGGTTTGTTTGAGAATCATGGCAGACAGAATAACAGTTAAATGGTACTTATCTATAAAAAAATAGAAGACCGTCGGATTGAGAGTGCCAGCCCCTGCCAAACACAGACTTAGTTGGGCTGTGTGCTGAATACTCATCTATGTACTGATCATCTTTTTCACCCACGTTTTTGCTGCAGGCTAAAGCAGCAAATAAAAAATGCCATACAAATATGTTTGTGCTAAATGTTTACATGTATATATGTCAGTATTATATGTATAGGGTGAGCAAAGGTAGGTTTACAGTTGTTCATATTGAAAGTAATACGATAATTAATAAATGATACAAGAATAAACTCTATGTTTCATGTACTCACACAAACACACACACACGCAATACACATGAGCATTCTTCTGCTGTGACTGCCGGGGCAAACTGCTCATACATGCATCTTAGTGCCTTCTTGCTTGGCTGGGTCTTCTGCCAGCACCCAGCCGTCTGTCCTCACCACTGTGAAGTGCACTGTAATTAGGTGTACATTACATGTCATAGAGCTGCCCTACCAAGTGATAACAGGTTAGGGCTGTCAGTTCCGGTGTCAAGAGTATGAAAGGATATTAAATGCAGGGATGACAACCCAATGGGAATACTTCAAATCCAGGAGTCACTCAAAGTTTCATCTTCTATCAAGCAACAGGCTACCGTTGCAAGAGAATCTATTTCTAGCATCAACTGGCAGGCCCCTCACTGACATGTGCATACTGAAAACTTTGTTCTTCTTAAGCTTGAGTTTCACACAAGTTGCCCAGTCCTGACTCCACTTACATTTCTGACTGCAAGTGAGGGCTTCACTTCAAATGCTTTGGATGATATCAAATATTAATGACAACATTTACTTCAGCTCCTTAAAACAGTTAGAAAATTTGACATCTCCTATTGTCCCTGCACATTGCGTCTCCAGAAATACAACCTGGAGTTGAAAACACACCACCATTTGAGGCACCCATGTAGAAACCAGTGAAAAGGAGCATTAGGAAAAAAATCAAAATGCAAAAGTGCAAGGAGGAGAAATGATCATTATTTTAACCCTGGTTCCTAGAAATTCTATACAATACGAAACATAAAACTTTTTACTCTAGGCAAAATAGTTTAGTTATTGGAACAATGAATGTGTGTGTGAAATCAGTGATTAACCTGTTCTACCTCAATCTACTTTCTCCCAAATTACAACTGCTTAATTATTTCTAGATAAGTAAACATTAATGTACTTGTAGAAAATGACTTAGCTCTCGATGCAACCTCACAGATTCCTCAGTATACAAAGGTCATTTCAATTAGAGACATATGCAGGGGAATGCAGCACAGAAATGCCTACTTCTGTAAAAACAGACACCAGCCTTCAAACCTGTCCACCCACATTTCAGTTGTTTTCAGAATCTCTGTGGTTGGTAATTCTTGTGCCACAAAATGTTTATAAACCGAAGATAATAGTAATGGTGTTCCATTATGCTAAACAACTTAGGAATTGTTTAGATTTTGCTGTTGTTACCATTACTGAAGGTTTTTTCCCCTACCAAAATATATATATATAAATATATAATATATATAAAATATATATAAATATATATAAACTATAAAATATATATATATTCCTTTCTGGGGCCAGTATTAGTCCAGTAACACTAGTAGAAGTTAAACATACAGTAAGAGAGTATTTCCCTAGGACTGAAGATCATTTCACAACAATGTAATGACTTAGCCAAACAAACTAAAGTCTGTTGGTATGACCCTGGCCTGGGCGAGTAAGATTCCATGTCCGTCGGGGCACATGTGATCCCAGAGGCAACCAACGGATGCTTCTCTCTCGCCTTTCCTCTCTCCCTTCCTCTCTCTCTCTCTAAAAAAAGCAATGAAAAAAATGTCCAGGTGAGGATTAAAAAAAAAATCTGTTAGTATGAATGGCTACCAATCTTGTTTCCATGGCATTTTGGCTAGCACTTGCTTGGAACAAAGTGACAACAAGAAGTGAATTATGAATCTATGCAACGAATGATGAAATAATACCTGCTAGCATTCGTGGTCTTACCATGTATTCAAGGACACACAATGGAGGTGAGATTGCTTTGGAAGATTGCCTTCATGAGTAAAAATTCTGCCAAGGCACACCCAAGTTTAATTAAAACATCAAAATATGGTAGAGAAGCAATTTGACAAATAAATGCGATGATCATGACATTGTCACTGAGCCTTTCTAATGAGATTAGAGTCCTTCTTTAATTGGCATTTCCAAGTGAGGCACAGATAAGACAGATTTAAAGGGAGCAGTTATATATAGTTGGGCTCTAGCTGGATGAACAAGTGTTTGACATTTAAATATCATAAACGATATATTACATGCCCCCTCACTAATGCACTGTCAGTGTTCAAAAGGATAAGCAGATACTTTAAACATACAAGGCACAGATAATAGCACAAGTGATGCAAATAAACCTGATGAAGGTTTGCATCAAACAAACCTTCATGAAATCACTTCCATTCAATGCATGTAGGGTCTTACATAAAGAAGAAAAAAGCCCCACATAGAATCCCTAAAGGTGATTTAATTTCTTCTTTATAAAAAGAAATGGGAGGATATAAAGTAGCTTCTGAAAGCGTGTCAAGGATTTTATAAAAATAATGCTAATAAGGTGCTTTTCTGGAATTATTTTCAGTTAGTACTAACAAAAGCCATGGGAAAAATCCATCAACTAATGCAAGGTTGCATCATGATCAAGACAAAAGAAATAAACCCATCACTTATTTTAAAATAGCAATACAGGAGCCTCTTTCATTATTGGCCTTTAATGAGGTTTCCACCATGAATTCACCTTAAGCACTTCAGCCTAATGAACAAAATCTGCCATTATGAAGTCTCTTTTGTATCTGGTCTGAAATCCAGGTATTGCAGCTCCAGGATCTATGCAGCCTCCACTGTATTCAGCTCCCTCAGAGTCAGTCACCGGTGGCCTCTGGAGTCAAGTCGTTCTCCTCCATTTGCCCAATTTACAGTTGGAGTTCTTCTGGTAATATAGCACGTATCAAAGAATCATTGTGCTCCTAGAAATCTTTAAACATAATTACACAGGAACAAAAGGTAGACTAAACACAGAAGAAGAATAAAACAGCTTCGGGAGGCAAAGTTTTGCTGAGCATGGTGAACATGAAAAGAAAATAAACTACATGAAGTCATACACATTAAAGAAAGGTGTGAGGGTTGCACAAATAGCTAAGCTGATGAGAAAAATAAATAAATGATGAAATGGGTAACGTGGTAATTAGGGAGTACAGTGAATGAGGTAAATCAAGTTTGAACCCAAGCAGCTCTGTGTTAGTTTTGGAGTGGCCAATCTTGCACTTACTTGATTTTAAGTATTAGTCTGAAAGCTTAATAATGTATTATAAATAGAAGTATTATCAAATATCATAAACCTAAGCCATAAAAATATTTCTCTACATTAAAGGACTCAGTATAAAACACTAAATGTTTTGATCAAGTATATTCACTTAAATTTGAAATGAGATTTATGAGTCTAGTATGACTCACATTCTCAAAGAGCTAAAGAGATGTAATCAAATATTTACAACACAGTGTCATAAGATATAAGAGAATTGAGTGCAAAGTGATATGGGCACCAAGTTGCTAATAATATCCTGAAAATAACTCCCTTCTAACAAGAAATATAGCGCAAGGAATGAAAATGACATGTAACTTCTTTCACTTGAATTTTTCTTGAATAAAAAAGTATGATTGATACACACACACACACACATGCGCACACACACTATATGTAATAGGGGAGACCACAAAAATCCAGAACTATCTTCTAGGGAGCAGGCCCCTTTAGTAGAGGCTTCCTCTGCCGCTAGTTGACTGTTCTAGGAACCCATCTCCATCTGTGTTCCTGCTGGCATTATCATGAGAGGCTGCGTTTGGTTTCAGTAAATTTTTTTGGAGACTCTTTCAAAGCGTTGGCCTATTTCATGACGGGTGATTTACAAGCACACCTGCCCACACTGTGCTGAGTGTTCGGCAGTTTTGGAACAAAAATGACATGACCCCCAGGTCCCACCCTCCCTATTCACCCGATCTTGCCCCGAGTGACTGTTTTTTATTTCCCCAGATGCAAAAAGTCCTCAAAGGGAATAGGAAGAGGCGAAACAAAAAATGGCAGAAACACTAAAAATCATCAAAATCGATGAGTTCAAAAACTGTTTTGAGCAGTGGAAAAAATGTCTCGATAAGTATGTTGCATCAAATGGGGTGTACTTGGAAGGTGGCTGAAGTTTAAACATGCAAGAATACATACACGATTTTAAAAATTTTTTATAAATAAATTCCAGGGTTTTTAGGTCCCCCCTCATACACACACATGCACACCCCCCTACATGAGATTTAAAATGTTGAGAAGTGCTCAAGACCATTAGAGAAAGACAAGCCCATCATATCTGTTTGGTAGAAAGGTTTTCAATTCACTTGGTACCACATCCGCTAGCAAAAAGGTGGGGAGACACAGAGTCAACCAAAATGCAATCAACAGAATTCTGACCTTTCCCCTTTAAAGGTATTTCTTGCCTTGCATTTTATTTCATCTTTATTGATAGAGAACATATATCCTATCAAGATGTAAATCAACCCCAAACAACCCGCTTTGATACAGAAAACTCTGACTCTAAAAAGACAACATAAATGTTCTTGTACTTTACCTCCATATAATGTAATTAAGACCTAATTGATGTGGCAAGCAACTTTTGATCTGAGAAGTTCCCCGGCCACCCACAGAAATGACCTCCGAGGAGATCTGCTACCGGCACCACGACGCAGTATTTGACAAAACGTGCACGGAAAGCCAGCTTTTCGCTACTGACTGTGACCTTGAACTCCCTTCCATTTCTAGTTCACTTGGAGAGATTTTCAAGAAAACCTGCTGATTACCACACCTGACCCAAGAAGAGGTGCTGAAAGAACCAAAATAACATTTTGAGGAACAAATCGCAGCCATCTGAATTATCCTCTGACAGCGGAATGAATCTCTCAGATGAAGGGGAGCAGAAGGTGTCACTGATTTATCTTGACTTCACAAGATGGTAACTTTTCTTGGCCTTTTCTGAAGAACAAAATCATAAATAATTTACAAAATTATGACTTGGGCCTCAAAAACATTGAGGCTGACAACCACAACCTGGGGATGGGGACTTCAATAAAAAAATTAGTTATCTATGTCTCTTGGGGGCAGAATGGGACTCAGAAAGCAATTTATCAGGGAAATTCATTGAGCCTTGGACTACCGATGATTGATATGAAGGATTCATATCTTGGATAATTCAACTTTGTTTAATTCAATAAGTAGACATTTGTTTAACGGGGCTGTAGTGGAGTTGAACATTGTCCTGGGTGGATCGGTGATGGTGTTTCCACCTTCAGAGTTGGTTTTTGGTTCAATCAGCTCTTCCTCTGTCGAGCCCTATTACGGCTTGAATTGTGTTCCCCCACCCAAATTTGTAATTTTAATTCCTACCCCCAGTAGCTTAGAATATTACTGTATTTGGAGATAGAGTCTTTAAAGAGGTCATTCCATTAAAGTGAGGAGGGCTCTAATCCAATATGACTGGTGTCCTTCTAGGAAATTTGGATACAGACACACACAGAGGGAAGATGATGGGAAGACGTGGGAAGAAAAATTCTCTTGAGAATGGGAAAGGAGACAAAAGTCAAAGAGACACCACCAAAATTCTTGAAAGCAGCAATGAACGACAAGTCTGTATTGTGTGGGAGGGAGGAATGGGGATGGGGCAAGACCAAGCAGTGGGCAGGTGAGCACTGCAAAAGCACAAAAAGGCTCCCAAGTTGGAGGGTCCGTGTGCTTCTAAAGCTCTTCCCCATCCCAAGGAAGGCATGTTCTTTCCTGCAGAGACTAAATCAGGGCGTGCGAACTCAGTAACAGTGAGTCCGTTTGGGGGCCATGTAGGAGAGGCCAGGTGGAAGAAATAAGTGAAAGTCTGTTCTTCCCAAGCAACTTCCACAATGCTGGCAGCTGACTTGCCCACTCCGAGAGCAAGTCAGAGGGCTTTTCTCTGAGAAAAATGACCACCTATATTAAAAAGCTGACTTATTATTGATCACCTTATAAGTTTTTATTACCTCACTATTAAGTCTGAATGAGCGAATATTCAGGCATTTGAAGAAATCTTCCCACGTGAAAGAGAGCGGTAAAAACAAACTGAACTTTACTTCTGAAAAGAAGCACTTGGGAAAAAATAAGATGATGCAGAAAGTTTTAAAACAACTAATTAAAAAATTCTCAGAGGCGAAAAAGTGCTGTGGTCATGAAACAAGAACTGGGTACTATTAAATGGAATAATACTATATTAGATATTAAAATTTTAATATCATAAATGCAAAATATTAATAAAAGAGTTAGAAGATACAAGACCCATTGAAAAAGTCTTCCAAGAACTGGAACAAAAAATTCAAGAAAGAAAAAAATACAAGAGAAAATAAAAGCAAACCAGAGGATTCATCTAGAAGACCCTGGAAGGGTCCAAAACCAATAAGCAGGAATTCTCGAAAAAGATAGGTAGAATATAGGAGGAAAAAAGTTCAGAGAATCAACAGAATATATCCCTGAAATAAAGAACACAAGTTTCTAGCTGAAATTGCCCACAAAGTGTCTGTAAAGCAAAAGACTGACCAAACTAACACCAAAACACATTAGAAATAAAATTTTGTTGTTTAAGCCACGCAGTCTGCGGTTCTACTTTGTTCAGAGCCCTACCAAACCGACACATGTGAGAACCGTGTTATGGCAATGACCCTGTCGAGACCATGGATCCAAGACAGACCTGCCGTTAGGCATAGATTCAGTTGAAGGAAATTGCTACTGTCAATCATCTTGGGGGAAGGGGTAAAACCTGGTGCAGGAAATGAGTAGCTCTTGATATATATCAAGGCAGGAGAGCCTTCTTTCTGATTTGAGCGCTGAGGGATTTTCAGAGAGAGTGGACATTGGCATTCAGGCCTAGACTCTAAGCTCTGAAAGCACTTCGAGCGCACCTCGTAATGAGTTGAGCTAGCTTCCCTCAACCCATGTGGAAGCAAGAAGGGACTGGATATGGATTAGATTCGGGCAGAGGAGGTCCTTACAACTCCTAGCTAGACGCAACCTTCTGCTGGTACTTCCATTATCCCTAAGTGTTCAGTAAAGTCCTGCTAAAGTTCCTAGCCTGTTCCCACTGCCCTGGGGCTCTGATCCCAGGTTGCAGAAGGCATGACCAAGGAAGAGCCAGAGTGGAGCGCCAGTGGTGGACCCCACGTGAGACAGAGGCACTTATAAAATCTTTGGCTGCACAAAAACACAACATTTTCCATTTCTGCTACCTGCTCAACACCTGTTTGGCACAATGGGCCCCCTCTTTCAAGGACCGACAGGTTGCTCAAAGGCCTAAGCAAATATTCGATAGCCTGAAGCAAAATTTGATTCAAAGATATGAAGAAAAGGGTTCGACATTTTATTTAATGAACCACACCTCTAAACCTCTTTCATCCGCACCCATCTACCTAACTTGCATCCATTAACCATAGATGAATGCTCCCTGGATGGGTCCAGCCCACTTGTTCCTAGATTCCATCCCTTCTTGGCACTTCCTGTCTCTCTAGCATCATCCTTTCCTTCTTCTACTGGCATAAATAGTGGAGCTATTTCCACTAGCATGCATTCTTGCTTTAAAATCTCATACCTTAAAACATTTTGCTCTTCATCTCACATTCCCCTCTGCTGTCACCTTGTTCTCTGTTTCTCTTTATATTAACCTCCCTGAAAAGAATGTCTCTGTTCTCCAGCTCTGCCTTTCATCTGACATTGTCGCTTGAATCTACTTAAAGGAACTTTGTCCCTATTCCGCCACCAAAAATGACTCTGCCAAGGTCAACAAGCACCTCCTCTTCCTCAACCTCTAAGCAACATCAAACACAGCTGGACGCGCCCATCTCCTTATAGCATCTTCGTTTGGTTTCCAGGACACCACATTCTCCTAATTTCTCTTTTTCGTCTCTAGCCTTGCCTCTTTTGAGTCTTCTTTGCTGGTTCATCCTTCTCTCTTCAAATCTCAAAACGCTTAAGCACCCAAGGCTTGGTTCATTCTACATTAACTTCACTTTCTGCATTTACTCCTCAGGTGAGCTCCTGTGATCCCATGGCTTTGAAAGTCATCTATTAAGCGACGACTCTCCTGTTTAAATCTCTAGCCTCAGTTTGTCTCTTCAAGCCCACACCAGTGAATTCTATGCTACTGATGTTTCCATTTCCTGCTCCTCCTCCCAGACCCAGTTCTCTCCCATTGTTCTCTGGCTGACGGGACAGCAGGACAGCGGGCTAAGGAAATCTTACAGCTATGCTAGCAACATCCTACTGCTTTTACCTTAGGACACAGTCTTTTTCATGCATCTCTCTTATGAAAGAACTTTTAATACTTTTAAACACTATCTCTTTCAGAGCAAAGTAATGATTAAATATAAAAAAAATGTTAAGTGCTGAAGAGAAGAAAAAAGGTTAGCTCTATCCAAACATAAGAAAGTTGAACAATGAAATCATACATATCCTCTGGTTACCAACTCTGCGGAAAGTAGAATGAGAAGGTACGTGTTTAAGCCATTTCTCAGGAGACGGACGGCGGCCTGAGGGAGGGCTTCTTCCAAGTGAGTCCAGATGGGTCCTGGCTAGAAACAGGCCACTGAGGAAGGTACAGCCATGTTGTCCCTCCGAGTCTTTACTAGACTTAGGTAGGCAACAGCCTGTTCTGGAAGATTTCAAGGCAACATGTCCCCTGGAGGGAGAAGGAAGGATGCATAACCTCCGAGGGGCCCGTGTAACTCTTAGATTTATGGTGCACCCTTACGGAACCTCTGCACTGGAAGCACAGTGCGTACCCATGCGACACTAAACCGGTCACCATCTGGGACCTCCCTTGGATTTGGCAAGCTCAGTAGCAATACAAGGTTTACACCGTCGGGGGTGTTCCCATACATGTGTGCGCCTCCGGAAAATTTTATTTTATTTATTTTTATTTTATTTTATTTATTTTATATTTTATTTTATTTTATTTATTTTATATTTTATTTTATTTTATTATATTTTATTTTATTTTATTTTATTTTATTTATTTCACAGTGCCCTTCAAGTTTCCTTTTCAGTCTACCCAAATAACAGGTTTGAGCACATCAGGTGATATTTTGATTCCTGAAGCATTTAAATTAATTTTCTATTACCAATGCAAATGTGTACTTTCCAATTTACCCACTGCACAGTAAAACCTAATTTAAAGCAATTAATGTTCATTAATGGCCCCATCTGCATGTTTATCGCTTTATCCTTAAATACTCGAGACATGGTCTCCGTATTTTATAGCGCACTTCTTATCAGCAAGAATTCTTATCCTCAAGGGTAAACGGAAGACTGATGTGCCAGGATCTCATAGCTTCATAGGAAAACTACATAGCTTCCTTTCTTTCTTTTTCTTTTTTTTCTTTTTGCAAAAGCTAGCTGAACAGGGTGAATGTGCATAATCCCAAACGTACCTAACACAGAAAAAGAGGGTCCTTTTCCCCCAGAACGGGTGCGGCACCCGTGGGGGCGTGCCCCCCCGCGGGTTGGTTCTGCGGCCCTCCCACAGGCTTCTACCAGGCACGGGAGGGAAGGCAGGAGGGCAGCAGACGCCGCACCGGCAGCTGCTCCTACCTCGTTCCCTGAAGTAGGGCAACGCGCTGGAGGGCATCCACTATGGAAAAACATTCCAGGCCTGCGCGTTAGCATCATCCGGGCACTGCTTTTTGCCACTGATTCGTTGCGTTAGCCGTGTGCCTTTGAGGACACTGATTCGCTGAGCATGTTTTCTCATCCTACCTGGTTACGTCTTTCTTAGGACTGAATAAGGTAACATGATAGAAGATGGAAGCACCTTCTGAAGAAGAAGTGAATAAGAGGATGGGTTCTACCTAGGCTGCCCGGGTCCCAATCCTGGCTTCACCTCTCACCAGCTATGTGTGAGCGGGAATGAGACCTCTCTGTGTCCGGGTTTTCTCACGTGCCAAACCGGTGTCATAACTGTTATTGACCTCAAAGGGTTCGCATGAAGATTAAAATGAGTGAATATGTTAAACAGCTTAAAGAGAACTTGGCAAATTGTATGGATTTGGTGAATGTTAGCAAAAATAAAAAAACAATAGGCACTTTGGAAATAAAGGCCTTTCCCTTTAATAAAAATCATAGTCTATGATGCTAAAATGTGGCTTCTGGGTTTAGAGACAAGGATCCTGGCACAAGGGCACATGCAGGTGGCTAGTCTCACTGCCCTCTTCCCCATCCTAGAGGAAGGCATACCCTTTCCGTGACACTATTATGTCTAAAGCCCTGACGGCCAGATGCATGTATAATTCTTGCAAGAGAGAGGGAGGGAGGGAGAAAGAGAGAGAAAGAGAGAGAATAAAAAAAGGAAAATAGTCAATAATATATTTACACCATTGTAACAAGAAAAGCAAATGAGTTTGGATAGGATATTTTTATAATGTTGCCGATCCAAGATCAACCCGTCTGATTTCCCTATTCTTAAAAAAAAAAGCTATTAAATGTTTCCACATGTGTGATTTCAATGAAATTTACATTTATGAGTCATTATCATTTTGGTGAAAGGCAAAAATTTATTCGGCTTGTCACTGGAGGGGCAGATGGAGATGGAGTTTCAGAAGTTGACACACTAACTGACAGACATGAGTAAAATTTACGTTCCAACCAACCTAATGGCAAGCAATTATCTCTGAACTAGGATAACAAATGTGCTTTTTATCCTCAAAAGATGACATGCATTATAGAAGTTTCCAGAAGGCAGATTTTCTGTAAAGAAACAACTGCTTCTGTATTCAACATTTGGTACAAGAGTTTAATTGGATACTGACCCTTTCAGAAGATTGTGTTTCAAGTTAAAGTTAGATAGTAAGAGAACAGAAAAATCTACCTGAAGTTGTCTGCTACTTTCTGTTATCTATTTCTCTTTTAAATATTGCCTTCCAATGCACTTTTACTTTATATTCAATACTGATTATAGATTTTGGCATTAGCAAAGTGTAAATTACTCTTCGCACAATCTATAGTCATACTATCTTAGGAGCATCATAAATAAAGCAAATAGATGTGAGAATTTGGTGTTTATTGTGGCTTGAAGGACAGTCTTATCACAAGAAATTTTTGACTCTGATTAAATGACATCCTGTGTAACAAAAAAATTGACAAATATATAGGTATAATTCATCACAGATGACATTGTATAATTAAATTTTATTAATATAAAACTTTAAGACAATTTAAATATTTGGTAGTATGAATTTTTAATGTTTTGACTCATACATTTATTCTACATTGAAATAAAACCCATACTAGATGCACTGTCCTATCTACAAATTACATACTGTGATACAAGATGAAGCACTTATATGAATGACTTTCATTTGCTTATTTTCACGAAGGCTGAAATATAATTACCACTTGACAAAGAAGTAAAATTTTGAAAATTAATTTATACAGAATGTCCAGAAATATACATCCACAGCCTATTACAGGTAAAAATGGCCATAGTTATAGTTTAGATCAAATCCCTTATATTAGAAATAAGGAAAGTGAGGTTAAAAAATGAGGCTGTCACATTCTGGCTGTGTTATCTCTTCACACATTTAAAAATTAACCATAACCCTATTTTAATAAAATCTAATCGAGCAAAAATGTTGGAAAGAAAGTTATACCAGAAAAAAATCAGCATGCATGTGTTATATTTCAACGAATTGATGATGGTTCTGTCAGATCAAAAGGAAGGTCAAAAGAAAGGAAAAGAAAGAAAAATAATATTGAGCACCTACTCCATGGCAAAATCAACAGTAACATAATTTATTCAAAAAGACTTAGTTCAAAATCTGTCTTAACACTTACTGGTCAGTGTCACTGGGTGAGTCGAGCTTTATGAACCTCTGATGCCACGGTTCAAAGTGAAGTTAATAGGAAGTGGAGCTATAGTGAGGACTAAACGAGAGCGTGTATGTGAAGTATTAGGTTACGCAGCAGTCCAGCGAGACTATGTCATCCTCCCCGCTCTTCAGAGAGCTCTATTACTTCATGCTCATGGCCACACTAAGGCACCAAGTCAGGGGCGGAGCAGGGCTTCAAATCAGGCCTGCGTATTGCAAAACCCAAGCAACTGTCTAATTTTTAGCCTCAAGACATTTATACAAAGTTGGGCAAAAGCAGGTTTACAGTTGTGAATGTGCAAAACACAGTTTATTCTTGTATTATTATTTATTAATTATTGTATTATCTTCCACACGAACGACTGTAAACCTACTTTTACCCTTTTGGGCTTCTTTCCCTGCCCTCCTACCCTAAGTCTCCGAACTCCTGTTCAACCCCATTCATCTTTCACATTCATTCGAAATAAAACTTTTTTTCAGTGAACCGTCCCTGAAGCTTCTAATATATGTTCTCTTAGTACTCTGATCTTTTTCCTTCGTTGTACTTATTCATAATTAAAAAGAATTCATCTTCCAATTATTTTAAACTACTGTTTTTCTACTAGCATGTACCCTCCATGAGAGCAAGGGCTATTTCTTTCCTGCGGGCCACAATGTCCCCAATCCGTAGAGAAGTATCTGGAGCAATATAGGCATTCAATGAGCATCTGTTGGGTACATCAGTGAATGCATGAATGCATCAAGAATGAAAAGGAGCTTTGGGCTGGACAATGTTTTTGTTGGTCTTTCTGATTAATGACAAAATGCTGAATGTAAAGAAAAAGAAGCACCTGTCACATGCCAACATTACAGGAGCATTTGGAGAACTTTAAGACACGGAAGAGAAATGAAGGGAGATGGAGGGGGGTACCTGAGGGTGTCAAAAGACTTGATCCAAGTCACAGGAGCAAGAATTGCCCGAGAAAAAGAAGAGGAACGATTCTGACACTGTGGTAGGGAAGACGATCAAAAGATTATCGTAGATGCAGAAATATGGTCAAAGGCGAGCCCTTCATAAACCTGATATTCTCGGTAAAGTAGGAGGTGGCATTCACATGTAAGAGTGAGTGACAGGAGGGAGATGGGGTCTTGAAGAGTTTAGTGAGGAGAAAAGGAGAGTTTCCTGAGTGAGAAACAAAGAACTGGTAGGAAGCTGCTATTCAGAATTTTTAATGTTACCGATTTACCCAGGCTTGGATAGCATTTTCTGCAGCACAGTTCAGCAACTAGGGTCTTAAAGACAGATGGTTACATTCAGGATAGAGATGATGATGATAAAGATGATGATGACGACGACGATGATGATGATGATGATGATGATGGCTGCTACACACGGTCTCATTTTTACTCTATTGAGCACCGCGAAGCTGTATCTATGAATTTTCTCATTGTGTCCATGAGCGCGCGCGTGCGCGCGCGCGCGCACACACACACACACACACAATGTGGTATTGATCCATTTTTTACAGATGAGAAGCGGAGACTTCTCTCTGACACAACTTTCTTGCGGTATAATTTAATTCACATACCATAACATTTACCCGCTGCGCATAGATGATAAAAGGATGTTTATAAATTTATAGAGTTGGTGACCATGCCCACAAGTCAGTTTTAGGCCATTCCATCACTCCAAAAAATTCCCATGAGCCTGTTTGCACTCAGTCCTGTTTAACCCCTAAACCCCCCACAATCTGCTGTCTCAGTAAACTTGCTTTTTCTGGACATCTCACATAAATGGAATCAAATATACAGAGATTTCATGCGTGTGGCTTCTTTCACTTAGGATAATGTTTTTGTGGTTCACGCTGTAGTATGTATCAATATTTTGTTTCTTTCTTATTGCTGAATAGCATTTAATTATATGGCCATACCACATTTGGAAATTCACAGGCATTTGGATTGTTTCCAGTTTGAGGCTATTTTGAATAATGCTGCTGTGAATGTTCCTGTGCAATTCTTTGTGTCAACATATATTTTTACTTCTCTAGTATAAATTCCTAGAAGTGGAATTTGGAATTACAAGGCTGTGTGGTAAGATTATGTTTGACATTTGAAAAATGCCAAAATATTTTCCAAAGTAGATGTACCATTGAATATTCTGACGAGAAACGTGTATGTCAAATATGTTTTCTGTGTCTGTTGAGAGGGTCGTGTGTTTTCTGTTCTGTATTCTATTAAGATGGTTATTTACATTGGTTGATTTTTAGATATAAAAGTAAGTTTGAACTCCTAAGATAAATCCCACATGCTCATGTTATACAGTCCTTTCTATATGCTACCAAATTTGTTTTGCTAATACTTTAAGGAGTTTGTAACTCTTGTTTTGAGAGATGTAGATCTACAGTTTTGTTTTCTTGTGATCTTTTCAATGGTTTTGGTATCAGGGTAATTCTGGTCTAAAATAAAATGAGGTGAAAAGTGTTCCCTTATTATCTATTTTATGAATTCATAAAAATTGGCACTACTTCTTTACATATTTGATGGAATGCACTAATTAAGACATGAAAGCCTGGACTTTTGTTGTTGAGAAGATTTGAAGTTACTAATTGAGTTTTTTTACTTATTCTGGCCTTTTCTGATTTTTTTTTCTTGAGTGCAGTTTGGTAATTTGTAGACACAGTTTTTCTGCTCTAATCTTTATTTTTTTCCTTCCTTCTGCTTACTCTGGATTTAGTTTATTTTCCTATATCTAGTGTTTTAAGGGGGAAGCTTAGGGTACTAAGATGAGAAACTTTCTTCTTTTGTGATATACGCATTTAAAGTCATAAGCACTGCTTTGGTTGCATACATAATTTTCATCTGTTTTGTTTGTTTGTCTCAAAATAATTCTTTATTTCCATTTTTATTTCTTCTTTGACCCATGGCTTATACAGAAGTGTATAAATACTCAAAGATTCGACACAGATTTCTTTCTGTTGAGGATGTCTAATTTGGTAGTGGTCATAAAATATGCTTTGCATGATTTCAATTTCAAAAAAAATATTTTCATAACATACTTTGTCCTGGAGACTATTCCATTCCCAGTCACTGAGTGAAATGTGTTAAGTCAGTTAAGTAATATTGGCTGATAATGTCATTGTCCTTCGTATCCTTGATGATTTTCTCTTGTGTGACTTGTTACACCAGTTATTGGAGTGGAATATAGAAATCTCCAAGTATTTTTTTTATTGTCCATTTTTCCTTTCAATTCTGTTAGTTTTTGCTTTAAGTATTTGGGGTCTCTGTTCTTAGGTGCATGTATGTTTATAATTGTTATATCTTTCTAATGTATTGATCCTTTTAAATTTATGAAATATCTTTCTTTGTTGCTCATGATACTTGTTATATGAAGGTTTATTTTGTTTCCTATTAATGTAACTACTCCAGGTCTATTGTAGTTACTGTTTCATGGTACAGCTTTCTCTAGTTTTTTACTCTTGAAGTTATTTGTGTTTTTGCACCTAGGTTGCATCTCTTCTAGACAGCATACACACATCACAAAACACCAAAGAAAACTTGTTTTTTTTTTCTCCTTAAGATTTAAATTACAGTGAGATGGGGAGACAGAGGGATTGAGTGAGAGAGAGAGAGAGAGAGAGAGCAAGAACTCATGAACATGGACAACAGTGTGATGACTATAGGGTGGTAGTGGAGGAGGGTCTAGGGGGTAATGGTGATGAACAGTGATTTGACTTGGGGTGATGAACACACAGTACGGTGTGCAGATGGTGAGTTGTAGAATTGTATACCTGAAACATACAGAATTTTGTAAACCAGTGTCACCCCAAAAATTCAACAAGAAGAAAAGATTTAAATGACAAAGCTGATGAAGATACCAGGCACCCTAAGCAAGCAGTTGTAAGAACAGATAATGAGATATGGAAGTTTTAACACAATAGCCTTTGGAAACTTTGGATACCTTTACTTTTAGGTAACTTCAATTTGGAATTAAATGTTTAACTCTTCTGGAAGAACAAAGATAAATGATTTTGAGTTTCTTGGTCCACTTTAATCTTTCACTGTCTTTTGATAACTTCAGACATCCTATTAGTTCTAAGGATACAAGGAAAATTTAAAAACATTTTACTATTTATATTATCCCTTCACTGAAACTGAAGGAGAAGACACGTTTTTCTTATTGCTTATAGTAATGTCAACCAGGTCAAGGGCTGATATACCAACAGAGCAGATATTAGACTGTTTACTCTGAGCAATTCCCTGTCTTATTGTTTCTTTTCAGCCACCACATGTGAACATTTCATCTTCTCCTTGCTCACTAATAACACGTACTCTTCCCTCAAAGTCTGCTTTCAAGACATTTGTAATAAAATATTGTAATCTCTAAGAACCCCAATGCGTCCAATTCCAATCAATCAACTTTTAGAAAAAGCATTGTTTCCATGTCACTTAGGCTATTTCCACAGGCTGACATGCATCAAGCAAGACACCGTGTTGACTAAAATGTCACAGGTTTGGGACTAATGCTCTGAATAAATCCATATTTCTCTGGATCTCAGGAAGGTAGGATTGAGAACTATCCAAGGAGCTGAGTGTGACACCTTGGAATGAGCAAAGACATACACATCTTCGTTGCTCTAAACCAGGGCAGGCTAAAGATGTCAAGGTCACTGTGTCTCCTACAGACCATTCTAAAATATCTAAGAGGATCATCCTTCTGCAATGTCATTGCTGAAATTGCTAGTGTCCAAGCAATGAATAATTATCTGACTCCAACCACGGTAAATTTATGGAGTGTTTCATTCTCATTATTTTCCCAGGAGATGACAAGGAGCACCAGGGAAGTTCCTCTCAAAACTTTGCAATCATTTACTTGATTAACCCAACAATTACAGATTTAGAATGGCTCCAATTTTGGAGATAGGCCTAGTACTTAATATTTAAAAGACTACAACAATTTAAAGGTACTGAAGACTGGAGGCCTATTCTGAATTAGAGGCTTGTCCCAGATAAGATTTGTTTATTAATGAACAGGCTAAAATAATTTTATGCTTGTAAAATAAGCTAGAATGATGTTATACTTGTCAAACTTTCATTATTTGTAAATAACAGCAAATATTTTTATAACAATTTATAATTTTCAAAGTAGTCCATAATATGTTTTATTCTTATTATAATTCTGGGAGATAGGTGTTATTGTGTCCAAATTAAAGCTGAGACCTATTCTGTGCAGTTAATAAGTGGGAGAATTTTGATTGGAATTTGGTTCTTCTGATGTTGTACTGATGCACCTCACATTATATAATTGAGGTTCTCTTCATTAAAATTTTAATTGTCTTGCTATTCTTACAGCATTTGTGTGGAACGAGGATGGATAATGATTCAGCATACGTAAGAGGGAAAATAAATTTAACAATTGAGTTTGCAAGCCGTAAGACAGTAAATAAATTTTAGTGCATCTATAAATTAAATCCTGTCTATCCATTAAAATGAAATTACGTTGAATATTTATTGTCATAAAAATATAACCATAATATACCAAGTGGAAAAGAAATTGACAAAAGATTATGTGTAAACAGCATAGACAGCCCAGAAATAGATGCACGCATATGTAGTCAATTGATTTATAAGAAAAATGTCATTAAAATTCAGTAGGAAAAGAATTTAAGTGGTTCTGGAGGAATTAGATATGTATATAAGAAAAAATAAACCTTGTCCCATTATTTCAAACCATATTTTAAAATTAACATGAAATGGTCCCAAACCTAAATGTTAAAAAATAACACAAATTTCCAGAATAAAATGGAATATTCTCATACCATAGGATAGAAAACAATTTTTAAAATAGTACACAAAGCACTATACAACAAAGAAAAATGATAAATTATAGTTCATTAAATTTAAGGAATAATTTATCAAAAGATACCAGGAAGAGGATGAAAAAAGAATCTGAGAAGATATATGTAATACATATATCCAACAGAAAGCTTATATATAGTATATCTCAAAAATTCCTACAAAGTAATAAGGAACAGACAAACCTAGTTTTTAATTGGACAAAAGATTTAAACAAGCATTGTACAAAAGAGAATATCTGAATGAAAAATTAACAAAAATCAATATAAGTAATCATTAGAGAAATATGAATTAAAATAACCATGCAATACCACTGTATCCCCTTTAGAAGAGCTAAATCCAAGACTGATAATACCATTTACTGTCAAGGATGTGGAGTAACTGGAACATTAATATATTGCTGGAGGAAGACTAAGCTGGTGCATTAACTTTGGAAAACTGTTTGCCGTTATCTACTAAAGCGACGTAGACGTTAACGCATCACTGTGATCCCACCAGCACACTCCTAGGTGTATACCCAAGAAAAACAAGTGCATATAACCCTGAAAATAGATATTCAAGAATGTTCACAAAAGCCTTATTCATAACAGCCAGAGACTGTAAACAACCCAAATATTTATCAAAAGAAGAAGAGATAAATTGTAACATACAATAGAATAGTAGAAAGCACTAAAATTTAACAAGTTAATGATAGATAAAATAAGGGGAATAAATCTCAGACATAATGTTGAGGAGCCAGGCATAAAACAGAAAAGTCATACAGTATAATTCCATCAAGAATCTCTAGAAGAAGCATACTGAATCAATGGTAATGGAGGTTAAAAGAATGTTACCTCTAGAGTGAAGGGTACAAAGGAACATTCTAGAATGCCAGGAATGTTCTTGATCTTGATGTGGGTCACAGTTATATGCAACGGCAAAGTCAGGTGTTGCTTAAGTTTTAACGTGCTTCCTTGTGGCCAGTGCCATCATTGTTTTCCTCGGTTGAGGTCTGACTGGAGCTACTAGCTATGGCATGCTGCTTCTCCTTCACCATTTTCTGGGTGGTAATTTTGAATATTGAATTTTTACTGGCTAAAACCAAGTTCTAGAACAGACCCTCTTCCATTCTCCTCCTTTCACCTCTTTTTCTACTTCTGCTGTCAGGCGAGCCTCTGAAAGATTCCACTGAATCCTTCTGCTGTTAGTGTGACCATAGCTGGGCAGCTTCTTCGCAAAAAGCTCTTTTTGCAAAAGTCACCAAATTGTCCTTCACCCACCAGCACTCACAGAAGAGCACTCTTCAAACTCCCAAAAATATTTCTTTTGAAACAATGATAAGGGGATATACTCCTGGGCACACTTGTTCCAGGCTCAGCGTCTTCAAAGTAAAAGAGTTCTAGACAATGTTTTCATTCCTTTGCTTTAAAAAATTATTCTTGTTACTTTCATAATTTTTCTTTTCAATAAATAAAAATAAGAAGCAAATACATCTCCTTCTGTGTGTGCTGAGCAAATATGACAGCTGGCCGAGGTTTACGCCTTTCTTCTCTTCTCGCTTTGCCATTTGAGGGGTGTCCCAGATACACACAGGCACACATGCGTTTACTCTGTCCCTCTCTCACACCCACATAATACAGACTTGTACACACACACAATTAAAAGAAGTCAGAATAATCCATTTGGCCACGGCACATCTAGGTTTTGAAAACCCACGTCCAGTGGAGATGTGTCCCAAATATGGCTTTACAGCAACGGTAAGATTGTTTTATGCAAAATACACAAACAATCAGTCAGTTTGAAATGTAAGGTTTAGAGCCCACCTAAAGGGCAGAGCTCAGGAAAATCGGCCCTAGTTTCTCAGCATAGCCAGCTTGTTTTGGATTCGAAGCAGGATCCCTGTGCTGTCTGTATTGTCCCCACTTCTCCTCCCCCCATTCTGCTGTGGAGGGGCTCACAGTGAAGCACTAGCCAAAGAAGGAAGCTTTATTGCAGCACATCCTTGAGCTCAAAGTCTTGGTCCCCAAACACATGTCTTCCATACAACCATATTCTGTTTTCACCGTCTCTCTAATTTCCTGGCCTTTATTTTTAGTTGTAAAAATGAGCGTAAGTTTGAAATATGATCAGAATTAGTTCCAACAATGTATTTCTGGTCTATCTTTTTGAAGATGAGCTCACTATCTAATAACTTCTGAACTTGAACTTTTGATTTGTGATAAGAATAAAATGAGGTTTCCCTTAATAAATGAAAGGGTATGTGACATAATGGGGATATTGTAAAGCACCCCGAGACGCCATGGATGGAAAGCATTATTGCAGAATAAATTACTAATTGCATTAATGGCCTGCTCTGCTCAACTCAGCATATAACTTGAAACTATTCCTGGCATCTAGGCCCATTACTGTAATTTATTTTCTTGCATTGTAAAATATCAAATGAGTTATTTTTAATAATGCTTTCTTTAAAGGTAGATCAAAGACAATCTTCATAATTCTCTTAGGTTATGAACAAAGACACAGAAAGATTAGTCTAAACTGGAAGGTCTCGAGGGGATTTTATCTATTGCTATATTTTCCACATTATCTAATTTCTTCTTGGCAACTGCAGATTCTGAATGATAATTGTGGTATTTATAATAACAATGAAAATGAGTGACATCTGTTACTACTATTAACTCTGCTCAGCCCAAGCCTTTGTTCCTGAGACATGGGGTCTCCTTTCAGGAGACATAGAGACCCGGACAGCCTGATGGAAGGCCGACAGGTAAACAAGGTTAGGAGACACCTCTCTACTCTCTATCAGTGTTGTCCGACTGCTTCTCCTTCTTTCGCAGCCATTCCCACACAATTTTCAGGAACGGAGTATGTACGTGGTCAGCATGGAAGGAACGAGATCTGCGAGTGTGTGTGCGGTTGAGTTTCATTTTACTTTTTATCCTCAGGGCCTGGTTCTCCTCAGAACCAGCAAGAGCGTGATACCCCTCAGCACACAAACGGAATGTTCTTCTTGGAGATGCTCATTGCAGGTACATCAGAGGGGCTTCAAACGATATGTAAATGAGGAGTAGTTCTCATATGCATTATTTCCAAAAGACTAACTTATTTTGGGATAGATGCAAGTGAAAAAAAAGCCTGAGCAAAGATGAGCTGCCTTTCCTTTGACACCCCGTTCACAGGTTTCGAGTAACAATTTAAAATAATGATGCTGACTGTTGCATCTGCCCTCCTGGAGATGAGCGATCACCATGTGCGTTCCAAACGCTTCAGAAACATTGCTCCGCACCACACTAGACTTTGAAGCACATGCTCCAACGCATCTGCCATGTCCCCTGACTGGGCCTCCTTACGGAAAGCTGAGGACTCACCCACCACCAAGGGTTCACAGTTTCTCCAGCCTCTGTCACCATGAGTGTGTGAGAGTGAGAAATTTTGTGGAACTGAAAAGCATAAAAGAAGAAACAAAGACACTCACTTTGCTTTCCCCTAAAAGATATTGGCAGAGAGAAAACAGAAACTTAACGATGTCTTAAGGGCTCAGGTGATCGCCCCCACCCCACCCCACTTACAAACACCTTAAAAATCACGGAAATTGCCGGTGAGCCAGCCAAGACAGCCAAGAAGTTCCTTGTCCAACATTTCATAAGGTAAACTCTCGAGGGGAAAAATTGGGACTACCCTTGTCAAATTAACTAATCACTTCAGACATGTTAACTCCAGGCATTTTTTAAATAACGGTGCCATTAAGAATGAGCACATCTAGGATGGGTGAAAAAGATAAAGATGGGATGTGTATTCTTAGACTGATGGTTAAAAATAAGCCACAGAGAGTCCGGTTCTCTCTTTAATGGTTTTTTGTTTCACTTAGAATATTTGTTTTTACAAGGGGTGATTTTAAAAACAAAACTTTCCAAGGACTTTACACATGGCCTACTATTCAGCCTCTGTTTCTTTGGGAGGGAGTGGAAGTTAAACACCAAAAATACACTGTGAACAGGATTTTCCAGTCCTCTTGGTTTAAGGTCAGGATGAGTAACAAAGTTCCCTTACCTCAGATAAGACTTTAGAAAACACAAGACCCCAAATAGTGCTGACATTAATTTTTTTTTTAAAGCTTCTATTTTCATTCAGAGCAGCCAACCATCCCAGTTGGGTCATCAATTGATGATTATTATGATGTGATTAGAATTTTGTGAGAGCATAAGATGATCCTTCACATGACCATTATCACAGATGCTTGTTTTAGTGGCATTTCTAAAGAACAATGAATGGCCCAGCAAGGCCTTTTAAAATGTACAATTTTAGGGTAATTATCAGTCCTATTAGTGACTGCAGCAGTATTTTTAGAACCCATGCTCCTACAAAGGTCCTCAAAGATTAGAGACATAATTCACA
>PVJD01001874.1:0-198936 GCA_004026545.1 Mormoops blainvillei | reverse complement strand
ATACATATATATACAGACTATACTATACATTTGTATTACATGTAATAGTAGAATTTAATTTTATACACACACACACACACGACTATACATCAGGTATTCAGCTTCGACATATCTGATATGTGTCATGAGAGTAACATAGGGGTCCCAAAATGGATGCATTCACTTCTTCCACAAACATTTCCTGAAGACTTTGCTATGAACAAAGAATTGGACCACATACTATGGGGACAGAAAACCAAGGAGAATGTGGTTTCTGTAACCCAAATGAGCTTCTAGTCACATGAGGGAAAAGGCATACAAATAACTACTGAATTAAAAATGCCCGGATACAGATAAAACCAGATGCTGAGAACTAAAGGAAGAAAGGATGATTATGACATAGTCCTAGGATGGAAGGGGACAGGGATGTGTATCTTGAAGGATATGTTCTTGTGGTCATTTGGACAGCTGGAAGAGGAGTAAGGGTTCTTCATGCCAACAGAGAAATGGGGGTCAGGGCATGAGATTAGGAGGGTAAAACATGCTGGGATGGCATGGAGACGCACTTCCCTGGAGAGGAGCGTGCGGCTCAGCCAGGGGTAACAGGAGGAACGAGGCTGTCTGTCGTGAGGGCGCCACGTCAAGCCTACATCAGAAGACGGTGCAAGTACTGACACGGTCAGGGACGATCATGCGGCAGACAGGGCATGTTAACTAAGCATTGAGAGAGAAATATGGTTTCTATGGTTAGAAGTGTGACGAAAAAGAACATTCCAGAAAAAGAGTATGGCACCAAGAAAGAGGTAGAGATAAGGCCATGTAATGTAGACATAGGGAAAGGTGAATGGTACAATCGGGATAAGACATTTTTGCTCATGCTGGCCCATGCTAGAAGCTCAATAAATATTTGTTGAATGAATGAATAAATAATTGATCACATGGAAGTAAGGGAGAAAGAACTGCGAAAATATGGCCTGGAGTCAAACCCCGAAATCTGGACTTAAAAAGTCAGGGCTCCGTCCAGGAGCCAATGGAGAGACGGTAAAGGATTTTCAAAGAAAAGTGGCAGGATCGACACTAATCTGGATGATGAATCTGGTATCGAGATGAAGGAGGAATTAGAGAGGGGGTCTCAGAACGAATGGATTATTCTTGTACCGCAGACTCAGGTTAACAGGGGTTCAGGTAATAGTAGGAATTTCATGCATAAAATAAATAGAGGAAGCATCAGACAGGCAGAACTATCTATGACCATTACCTAGTGTTATCAGACTTATCCGCCCACACGTAGTGGGGCTTTATTGTGCTGACAGAGATAGAGACAGAGACAGAGACAGAGATAAAGGGGGGGGAGAGAGAGATACAGACCTATAGATACAGATACAGGCACAGATAGCACAGGTGCAGACAGATACAGACACAGAAACAGACACAGATGTGTGCAGCCGCTACCCTACAGGCCTATCCCGGCTGTGGTGTGGGTCCTCACACTTTGCTTCCCCTCCTGCGTCATTCTGTATGTCCTTCTCCTGACCTGTGAGTGCCATTGTCTGTTTCCAAGCAAGTTTCCACATGCCTCTTGGACTTAAAGTAAGTACTACTTCCCTGACGTGATAGTCAGCACTCACTCTTGTGCTCTTTCTGTTTCTGGTTGCTTCAGGTGGATACATCCTTCATCCCAGCCCCAGCCTCTGGATGAAAACACCCAAGGCGAGCCACCTGCTCAGAATGCACCCTATTCCCTGAGCCCCTCAGAGGTGAGCCCACCAAGGAAGGGTTTGGAAGAGGAAGAACTTCTGTATATACAGTTGGGATGTGGAAAGAAAGCAAAAGTCAAGGATGAATTACCTATCAAGGCAGGCCATTCATTCATAGATATTTATAGAGTTTTCATTACGTGCCAGTCATAGTTCTTCATGCTTGATATAAATCTGGCAATAAAACAGCCAACATTCCTGCTCTCTGTAGCTGGATTTCAGGTGGGAGAGACAAACAGTAAACAACAGACATGATAAATGTATAAATGATGTAGCATGTTTGCAGATGTTAAGTGCTATGGGAAAAGTTTAGCAGGTTATGGGGGACTTAGTATTGAGGGGAGAAGCGGGCAGGTGCTACACTGGACGAGGCTGTCAGAGGAGGGCTCATGAGGTGGGGAGAAATGTGCAAGGACTGGAAGAGGCAGAGGGACTAGCCCAGTGAGTGTCTAGGGGGAGAGCATACCAGGCAGAGGGAAGAAAAGGAGCGCGTCTAGCAAGTTCAGTAAGCAGAAAGGCAGCCAGGGCAGCTACTTCTGAGGAAGCAAGAGGAGGTATAAGAGGAAATGAGATCACAGTAAATCTGGGGCAAAGCTTCCAGGATTTTACAGGCCATAATAAGAACTCTGTCTCTCACTCTGAGTGAAATAGGAGCCACTGAGGCATTGGGGTCAAGGAACGATATGACCTTAGAGTTTTAGGGGTTACTCTCATTGTGCATTGAGGAAAAGTTATAAAGGAGCAAGAACAGAAACGAGATGCAGGAGGTGGCGTCTGCATTCATTCAAGGGAGACACGACAAGGGCCGCGCCAGGGTACAGCAGTGGAGGTGGGGAGAGGGGGGCAGAATCAGGATGTCATTTCACAGGAGAGCTAACAGGATTTCCTCCCAAAAAACTGGATAGGAAGTGTGAAAGAGGAAAAGGAGTCAAAAGGTTTTTCTTCCCTCCTGAACCATCAGAAAGATGGAATTGCTACAAACTGAGATAGAGGGGTCTGGGGTTGGAGCAGACTTGTGCAGACAATTAGGAGAGCAGTTCAGCACGTGTCAAGCTCAAGATGTCTTTTAGAAACCCACGTGGGGATGTTAAGTAGGCAATTAGATACAAGGGTCTGCAGAGAGGTCTGAGATAGAAAGAGAAATTAGGAAGTGCTCAGCATATAAACTATGCAAAATCATGAGACAGGATGAGATTATCAAAAAAGTAAGTATAGATGTGGTGGAGAAGAAAGAGCACCAAGGGCTCCCTATGAAGAGACGGAGTGGAATGGAAGGTGCTGCACCTGAGAGAATAAGGAAATCTGTGTGTGGTGAAAGGCAGTTGGCTGGAAAAATAAGTTCTACTCTGTGCATGTTGTGTTTGAGGTGTAACTAGGAAATTCAGGTGACAGCTAATGGTGTGCTGGTAAATATTTAACAACCTCCTCTAGGGAAGGGGAGTGTACTTTGAGGCATTTACCAATTGTTCTGGTGTAAATACTCCTTTCGTGGCCAATTTTGAGCTACCAACTTGAAGTCGCTGCCATTAGTGGCAGTTGGAAATGAAGAACTAAAGGCCAAAATAAAAATGTATTAAATCTATTTTGAGAAATCTTTGCTTCAGAGGTGATAATTAAGTCACAGGAAAGGATGAAATCTAAAGATATATTGTGATAAACAGGAGAAAACTAGAGGCAAGACGTGGGTGAATGTTCAGATGCGGGTGGGGCTCAGGCTTCCAAGTAAAGAAAACAAAGTAAGGTGCTAAATTCCAGAATGATTTTCCAAGCTAGGATCATTTTGCTACAGTTGCCAAGTATCCATTCTTTCCTTTTTTTTTTTTCTTTTTTTTTCCTGATAAGTGAAAGTATATCAGATTCAGATAAGAATTTTTCCCTTTAAGCTCTGAGTGAATGGACACAACTTCTTCACCATGGTTCGAACTCGTTCAAGAATAATTTTACCCACTTTCAGTTTTCCTAAAATAAAATGTCATCAGGCTATCTACATACTCCAGCATAAATGGTCAATGTAGTTTCCCAGACATGCTCAAAAAATTTTTTTAAGTCAGTTGACATTTTTACAAGGCATTGCACTTAGCAAAAAGACATGTTACACTGATTAGTACTAAGGAAAGCCATTAGGAAAAGGTGGTACTAGACAACTGACTTTATTGATGAAGAATAGAATTAAATGTGTATGCTTAATTCTTAATTATTTAAATACAAATCAGGGTATAGATAACTAGACATATGCTATAACAATTAGCCACATGATACAACTTTTTAAAGCTGCATTTAGCTTTGAGGTATAGCAGGTCTGCCAATCACATTTCTAGAAATTTTCAGGACAGTTTCGGTATCCTCATAAATGTATTTGTAATTGTCAAACCCTGTATTCTAATTTTTTCATATGAAAGACATGAAGACTGTTAGCAGATTTGCTTTGGGCTGAATTGCAGTTAGATTACACCCTCAGGGTCCACTGGATGGTGGAGGGAAGCCTGCCTACATGGAAGAATTCCTCGTGGAAAATGCACTAAAACCTAACCCGCCTGCTCACTGTGTGTGGAAAGCTCCGCCGTTCAATCTTGCTATAATACTAAATGTTCTCTCAAATCACCCTAGTTCTCAGTAGCCGCTCTGAATCAAAAGAGTTCTACGTTCTCAGGACATTTAAATTATAACTTGAAACAGAAAAAAAAAAAACCACCAAAAAAACCAGGGATTGCATTGTTCCCAGATTGAAATTCAAGTTGAAGACAGAGAACCGCTTCCAAAAGACAGCGCACTGCCTCACGGTTTGGGGTCCTTGTGCAATCTCCCTCAGGGCCCATACATGAAATGAGGACAATACGGAGACCTGTGTGTTCACATAATTGATCCCCTTTCATCCGCATAAAGGGATGAGAGAGTCTCAAATTATTAACAGTTCACTGCTTTTACAGCTAGCCACCCACCTCGCACTCCTCACTCTCAGATTTCTCCTAATTGAATTACTGAGAGCAGGCCGAGTGACCTTAGTTGTCCAAGCGCTATTTATCACATTTCATTTTAAATGAATTGCATTATTACATGAGAATATTCTCTTGATCCATTTTCCATCGTATTGCAATTATACCCATGGTATCCTAATTTTTCTGTGACTTTTATTTTCAGGAAACAACTATTAACTTCCAACATAGTCAGTGACCTTGCTTGAATGACTCTGTCCCCTCAGGTGACCTTGAGGCAAAAATTACAGAAGCATCAATTGGCAAGTTCACCAGCATTCAGCAAAGGATGAAGGGGGTAAGGGCTCTTCATTTGCCAGCACTGGTACTCATCATGGAAAGACACGTAGGAAGAAAGGTCAGATTCCAATGACATGCATCCAATAAATTGGAGACTCTTGTCACCGTAAACACCAATTCAGCAGTTTATAATCACAGTGCATAACATGGCCACATTACTGACATTTTTAAACTCATTTTTATTACTGGTACTTCTGTGTCTTCCTTTTTTATCACTGAAAATCCTAGGTTTTGTGAGATCGTCTTTCTGAGTCTGTTGAGTTCCTTCTTGGCTATTAGTAACAAACCCTTTTCATAACGGCATCCAATCAAGAGTCATAGATTCTGGAGAAATCTGAAAGGTCACTTAGTTCCAGGTAGACCATTGTGCAAACTGAACTAGAGATGAAAGAGACTACCAAATAGCTTATTAACTATTCACAGGTACAACAAACCCCGAATTTCCCTCAGCAGTTTGTGTGGCATTCCATCACCTTTAAGCTGGTAAATGAGGTCCAGATTCTCTTGCCTGAGCTGGAGTTAATGTTAAAATGAGCAATCAACATAGCCCATCATTCCTGAATATATTTACTTATGAACTAAAAGAATACAGTTCAGTACAGATTGTATCAGTGTCAATAGAGTGTCTGCACTAAGTGATTTCCCTGTTCAATGTGCTCGATTTGTATCGGATAGTACGAACCCTAGGTGCATACAATAAACTCAAGCACGTTTATAGAGTTTTAATGAATGTTGAGGTTCTCCTGATTCAATATTATATTTCACCTAAGTGGAATAAGCGAGGTAGAGTATCAACATGAAATAAACACTGGGGCAGCGGTGCGGGGGAATCATGGTGGTGCGATTAAGGTACAGCTCTCAGACATGGGAATTTCATTAGACAGTCACTCAGATGCCCTGAGCCTCAACTCATCTTTTATAAAACTATTTCTGAAGTCATAAAATCATTGAGATGGTCCTGAATTTTTCGTTTTTTCAAGCACTCTGAGGGCATTCAACCCCAGCAAGAACCACGCCCGTGTTAACCTGTGCTTGAATCCTCTGATGATGCTCTGAGGTTCCAGGGGCGTCCAACCCGTGGTCCATGGGCTGCACGTGGCTCGGGAGGGCTGTGAATGTGGCCCAGCACCAAATCATAAATTTACTTAAAACATTATGAGATTGTTTTTTGTGATTATGTGTCACAAAGTATTTAATGTATGGCCCCTGACAACTCTTCTTCTTCCAGAATGGCCTAGAGACACCTAAAGGTTGGATACCCCATGCAACCCTATTAAATGATACATTTCTTTAAAAAAATATCTTACTTTCCTGACTGCCTTCATGGTTTAGATCTAGTGACCACAGCACATACAGTAGAACCTGAATAGTGAGTATTTCTGGTACAGTACTGATTCAGATTATAAGGCAGAATATTTCCTCCAACTAAAACAGTTTTCTTTGAGATCATCCTTTAAATAATTGCCATTTATGGAAGTATGCTGTTCTGCAGAAAGATCCATAGAGGCAACTATCTGTAGAGATTTCTTTTCCGAAGCGTGGTTTGTCTCTTTGCTATGCCAACAAGCGTACAAAAGGGTTCAAAGGAACAGTTTTGTTTCCTTAAGAAGATGCTCCTATGACATTTCTGACCTTAAGGCACAGTCATATGTTGCTGCTATTGATTTTCACATCTAATTTTGAGTTTGTTGGTCACATGTTAGGAAGCGGGTCCTCACTGCAGCCCACCGAGAATGTCAATCGGTTTTTCCAAGCCACTTCTACTCTCTGCACTCCGCACCCTGAGGCAGTGCCCCAACCATCTCACGTGAGCCCTGGGAAATCTCCATGCCCACAGGCAATGGTAGACCCCTAACTAGACCCACTGGTAAGACTAAGGTCTCCTACCCATATGATGCTATTTCTGGATCTCAAGGGCTTTCCTGCTTTAAAAACAAAGTTTCACTTTTCTCAAGATGCTTCAGGTTCCTTTAAGAAAATAAAGACATGTTTTGACTCAATACATATTTTCCTGTGAGAGGAAACATGTGACCTGAAATCTGTATAATTGATTAATATGACATAATTGATTCGTACCAAATCTCTTCCTGATAATGGGCTTTGATGAGTTGTTCAGCGGCAGGTAAAATGGGAAAAACACAGTAAGGAGGTAAAAGACACCAAATATTTTGCTTCCTTTTTCCTTCATTATCATTTTTAACACGAGAACAATGTTCATCTCATGATGTTGAGCTAGCTGATAATGATATACAAACACCATTTAGTGAGTTGTTCAATAGTGAGAGGTATAGCACCCATAAAAATGCTGATAAAAACAATCAAAGAATCTCTTCTCTGTAAAAACAATGAAAACACAGTCAAAATAATCAAAATTGACTTTTTTAGAACTCTGAATATGAGATATTAGCTAAAGTCTAGCAGCAATTCAGAGACTATTCTTTTAAAGGATAAATCTCATTAAGAAGAGCAAGCTTCACAGTGTTTTAACTTGCCCTATTCTCATCCTGCACCCCCAGATTTTCGGTAGTCTCACAAACTGACAGCCACAGTCACATTAAAACCAGCAGTCTGGCAGTCATGGGAAGAGGAAGAATGGGGCTTGAGCTTTTTCAATTCTTCATTCCTAGAAAATTGGTCATTATTTGACCTATCTAGTAGTCTCCTGGAAGAACCCACTTGCCAGGCTGTCTTTATATGACATGACTTGAAGCTGACCCAGTGTGAAATGCTTTTTTCTCAGGGGTGTTTACCAAAAATAAAAAATAAAAATAAAAATCAGAGGCAAGTGTTTAACATTGCACAACAGGCTAAACAAAAACTTAAAAAGAAAAACATGAGTAATGAAGTATCCCTAGGAGTCTTTGAAAATCCCCAGCATAATTCTTGGGGATCTAGAAGCCTATGTGAATTTGGAGAATATTGTGAATATGGTGCACATATGGGCAGGACTCTGTGCTTGATCAGGAAGACCGAAGAAAGTCTAACCTCTTGCTAAACTTGAGGCTCTGTGCAAGCAGAAAATAAAAGCTAATAAAAAGCAGCCTAGCTGGGTGTTGAAGCTGCTCCCTAGTACACGCACAGAACCCCTGGCAAAAACTAGTGAACTTATCAGTTCCAGGTATGTAAGAAAATCTTTGTCTAATCATTAGTTGACCATTAAGATAGCCAAGAAGAGACTTCAGTGGCTGCATGCAAAGAAGAATACAGGTTTTGTTCAGAAAACTCACTAAAAGAACAATATACAACAATAGAAACAAACCCAGGTGAGGAGGGAGAATCTGATTTCCAGAGTTGACACATTATATCAGATAAAATATTCCATTTTCAACAAAAGCAGGAGACATGCAAAGAAACAAAAAGGTATAGCCCATACAACAAACACAGGGGACAAAAAAGGCAATCAGTAGAAACTGTCCTTGAGAAAGGTCAAATTTGCAACCTACAACGAAGGCCTTAGATTAGATATTTTAAATATGGTCAAAGAAATCATTAAAAACATCTAAAGAATGGAATAAAATTGTGAGAATGACGTTTCACCAAATAAAGAATAAATGAAAGGAAAATTTCACTACAACAGCACAACTGCAGATTTAAAGTCAGAATTAAAAATTAGTGAGTATCAAGTTAAGCCAATTGAGATTATCTAGTCTAGGGAGCAGAAAGAAAAAATAAAGAAAAATAAACGCAGCCTAAGAGCATCAAGCATACAAACATATACATAATGGGAGCCTCATAAGGGAGAGAAGAGAGAAGGAAAAGGGGGTAGAAAAAATATATTTGAAGAATTAATGGATGAAACTTTCCAAATTAAAAAAAACCCATCAATCTATGCATCCAATAAACTCAATAAACTCTAAATTAGGTAAACTCAAAAAGTTCCACAGCTAGAAGTATAATCAAATAGTTGAAAGTCAGACAAAAAGAACCTTGAAAGTATCTAAAGAGAAGCCTCTTATGTTCAGGACAGCCACAATTGAAGAAACAGCTGATTTCTCCTCAGAGACCCTGGAGTACAGAAAGCAGTGGGATGATATAATTAAATGGCTGAAAGAAAAACACTGTCAACCAAGAATGCTGCTTCTAGTAAAACTATCCTCAAAAATGAAGTAGAAATTAAGATACTCACAGATCAAAACTGAGAGAAATTATATGCTTGCTTTTCTGCCATAAAAGAAATAAAAGGATGCTAGATGGTAATTTGAATCTACATACTGATATAAAGAACACTGGTAAATGTAACTACATATGTAAATATAAAAGACAGTATAAATTGTTTGTAACCCATTTTTTCGCATTTAATTTTTTAAAAAGAACTGTATAAGATAATATTTTTAAATATGTGTTGCTGGGCACAATATGGATAAAGATACAATTTCTATGACAATAACAACACAAACAAGGGCAAGAAATGGAGCTATATAAGAGCAAAGACCTGTATATTATTTAAATTATATTGGTATAAACCCAAGCTAGATTGTAATAAATTAAGATGTTAATTGTAAACCCCAGAGCAATGGGTAAGATGATAACTCAAAGAAAATATAATAGGAACAATAAAAAGGGATTATAATAGTGTACTAGAAAATACCCATGTAAACCAAAAGAAGGCTGTAATGAGGAAGACATTAAAGACATAAGACATATAGAAAATAAATAGCAAAATGGCAGACGTAAATCCTACCTTATCAGCAATTTCATATAACATAAATTAATTAAACACATCAATTAGGGAAAAGGGATTGGCAAAATAGATGAGAAAAATAATATGATCCAATTATATATTATCTACAAGAGACACACTTTTAAAGACACAAGTAGGTTGGAAGTAAAAAAGATACATGATGCAAAAGTAACAAAAATATGAGCATATTCTGTCCACACCAAATGGCTCTTTGGTAATTGGTCCTGCCCAAAACATCCATGCTCAGAAAAGACCCCTGGATTCAAATAGCCTGTAATATTTACCTCTGCATTTGGTTTATAAGATTAATATATAAAAAGATACTATCATGGTTTATTGGTTCCAATAGTTGTGTTGTGGCTGTATTGATAATAATAACCCTTATTGTCTCAGTAGCCTAGCTAGTAATGGCACATAGGATTAGGTAGATAGGTCAGGGTTTGAATCTTGCAGAAGAGTGGGACGTATATTAACTATGGACCAAAGGTCTCCATGAATGTTTTAGACATAACTAAATTTCAAGGATCTTTTGGTATAAACTAAATGTCACCATAGACATTTTGAACAAGACCAAATGCATTGTAAAGGAGATGCTTTCTGCCCAATTTACACAAGGTCCTTACTGTAATTCACTCTCACGGCATCCTATTCTCTTTCTTCATAGAACTTTCCACAGTGTAAAACTGTATATTTCTGGGACGAGGATGAACAAGTGGGTAGGATAAGTAATGTGAACAACTCATCCCAGTTGGCCTGAGGTTTTCCCAGGGTCAACAATGATAGTCTCAGGTCCCGGGAATCATCTCAGTGCTGGGTAAACCAGGGTGGTTGGCCATACAAAGGAGTAAACAGGCTACAAATGTGTCCTCACTGACGCCATACAACTAGGTGTTCCCTCCAGAAATGAACAGAGCCATCACCCAGGAGAGAAGAGAGCTGCAGCCAACAGCCTTCGTTTAATCACCCCAAATGGCTTTCCTCCAATTACCCCAAATGGCTTCTAACCCAGAGGAGGGTATCTGTGTCTACCCACTACAAGGCACCACAGAAACTAAACAAAGATGGGATTTTATTCTAGGACTGGAACAAAAACAGAGTCTGTGAGAAGTCCCTACCATTTGGAGAGGAAGAGAGAATGCATTATTTGTTTACTTGTTTGTTCTGCTCCTTCCCACAAGCTATTTATACCATAGGGCAGGGGCCTGGTATTTTTGTGTTACTGTTCACAACTGAATATGCAACCTCCTGCAGGTGACCATTACCTGCTGACTTTTCCGTAAATACTTGAACCAATGATGATAAAACTTTTAAGGTCTTGCTCTTAATCACCATCTATTACCTGCCTTGATTTAATACTTTCATTCTCCTGCCTTAATATCAATACAAACTAATAGTATAAACTACTTACCACATCCCAGGCATAATTCATCTCAACTAATCAACAGAACAAGCTTCTGAGATAATTATTCCCATTTTCCAGATGAAGCAATGGAGGAAAGGAGAGATGAAGTAACGTGTCTAAGACCTCAAAGCTAATCTCTATTTGTTTCATGAATGTGTGCTGTAATTCCTCAAGTCCCTCCTACTTGTGGCAAGAAATACTCCTGTATCCACAGTGTAACGCTCAAAATATCGGGTACTTCACAAATGTTCCTCCAATGCCTCCAAAATACTTTATCATACCAATCTTGTAAGCTAAATATTTTTTTAAATCTGGCATAAAGGCAGTCTCAGCTGGGTCCCTCTTCAATTAATAAAATTCATTAACTCATAGTTCTGTGATGCTACAGTAGTTAGAATAATAACCTCTGAATTCACCACGCACCAGAAAATTTTGAGTCCACAATCATTCAACTTGCCAATGTTTTTTTTTCTTCTTCTGATTTCTAGAAGGCAACCAAGGAAACCCCTTTCATTCCTTTATTTTATTTTATTTTATTTTATTTTATTTTATTTTATTTTATTTTATTTTATTTTATTTTCCATAACCAACTGGCTTCTAAAACCTCCTCCTCCTCCTCCTCTTCCTCTTCTCCTTAAGAGTCTTCTCAAGTGTACATGCATATTTAAACTAAACTCCCTAAAGCTGAATACAATTTATCTTCAAACAGACAAGAAGAGAGAGGAGAGCAGAAATCTTCAAATGTATATAAATTCATAGCTTGCTTCTACTGAATTCCTGCCCTTGTCAACTCATTTAGAACACAATTTTCCAAATGCCAATGCTTTCTGGGATTTAGGGGAGGGTAAGAGAGCTCTTTCATTGCATTAGACTTGTGTCAACTCCATTCTGAGTTTCTAGCGATAGGAACTCTTGGAAAAAAATATGCTGAGCTCCCCTTCAGGGCTGGGCTGCTGTAACCCTGGCATCGCAAAGCATAGAAAACAAGTAAAATGACTCCCATTGTGCTCTGGGCATGGATGGAGCAGGGATAGGACTAGAATTCCAACCGATGTGCTCAGGCCCTACCTCTGGTGGCGTGCTGTTGTCTTCTCAGTAGCCAAAGCTGCGGCCATGGCCGAACTGCACACTTGGATCCAAATTCTCCCCTCCGCTCAGGGTAGGAAACTTCATCCAAAGTCAGTAGGTGTGCAGTGTGTGTCTGAAAGTGACATTTGGCAATAGAGTCATTTAGTCCCCTTATCGGCCACATACTTACCACGCAGTAAATGCCTTTCTACCGATTTCCGCACAAACATGAGCCTGTTTGCTATTATCAGATGGCAGCGCTGGCTGTACAATTTTCTCACTTTTTAAGGCTTTTTGTGTTTTGCCAGTCAGGAGCACATGTTGCAGGTCCCTGGCAAACACAAGCGTACTTTCATCTTGGTTTAAACATTCACGGAAGCCAGATGAAAGAAATGGCTCCCAGGGAAAGCCTTGGAATTCATCAGCTCGTCGATGAGGTAGCCCTGTGCCTCTCCAGTCAGGTTTTGAAGGAATTGTGTTTCCTTAATTTAAGAAGAAAAGTGCAGAAAAGGGTAAGTGAAGAAAAGAGCTGAAGGTTCGCCTCATTTGAGGAGTACTTTCCGACCCTTCCCCTGCTCTCCTCCCTCAGGCTGAGCTGGCGGTTTCCACGTCCCATGCACCCCTCATGTAATACGGGCTGGGCACGGGATTTACCAGGTACATAGATTTGCCACTGTCCAATACGGGCTCCTTGCAGCAAGGTCGACAGAGTGGTGACCTCTGTATTTCTGGCATACGGCAAAGGGTTTGGTAATGAGGTCAAGAAACATTTGTTGTTGACCTGCTCTGAGTCAGGCACCTCTCGCCGCCCCAGGAATAGGATGGGGTGGCGTACCTCTCCCCTTGAGGAACTGATAGGCTGCCCAGGACACAGATGGATCGGCATAACACTTAAGCATGACGTGAGGAGGGGTTACATAGGGCATGACAGGGTGCCCAAGGAAACACAGCAGATGGGCGTGTAATGCCGGTGGTGTAGCCAAGAAGACCACTGCGAAAAGACTATGCCAGAACTAGGTCCTGAAAATAAATAGTACTAAAGGCAAGAATTAGCAAGGAGGGGAGGTGTTCAAGGCTGGGCCTCAACGTGGGCAAGAGGGCACTGGAACAGCATGGGTGGCCAGAAACTTCCAAGGCATTGGTCCTGCAAATATCAAGGGTCTGACTGGGAACAGCAGTCCGGGAAGGCTTGAAAGGTGGGCACCAACCAGGGAACCCAGGACTTCTTTTAACTTTATCATTTTTGAGAAAGATAGACATTGAGTGATTTCAACCCAAAGAGAAACAGGTTTATATCTGTGTTTTAAAAGTTTAAATTGGGATTTTAATGAAGGGCATGGATTTTATTTGGGCAAGACTGGGAAACAGGGCACCCGACTGAGAAGCAATTTTAATCATCTTGGTGGAACACCACGGGAGCACATATTCAGGCGGTGTTTATTAGCGCTGAGAGGAAAACTATGCGAAAAACACTGATAAGGCAGAACAGGACGGACACTGTGCTGGATTAGAGGTAGGCAGGGAGTATCTTGACGTACTCATCGGGCCTCGGGAAAGATGAGTTTTGAAGTCAGAGATCAAGGTGAATTGTGTGACTCCTAAACTTATGGTAGTGGAAATAATCCTTGAGAGAAGATGAGGTTTTCCACGAAGAACTTGTTAAAAGACAGAAGCAGCAGCTGAGAATCCTTGGGAAATAAAACCCCACCATTTAGGGTGCGGGCTGAGAGCAGGTACTGCTGAAGGTGTTAAGGAGGTATTTCAGGGACCTGCATGTGAGACAAAAAGAGTAGGTACCCTGAAGGCTCAGCAGCGAAGATTTTCATAGAAAAGGTAAAAAAAAAAAAAAAAAGCCCATGCCATATTGGGGTAGAGTTGATATTGAGTAATATTAATTACTCAAAAAGAGAAAGGCTTTGAAGACCTTTTCTGTTTAATATTGTTTAACAAATACGCGAATGAATGAATGAGACCACATCTTCAGAGACTCTATTACCTCAGAAGGTGGAGAGGGAGGTATTGTTTGCTGGGCGAAGGTTGAATTTCAGAGGAGCCCAAATCTCTAGCCTTATAAGCCATTAGTTAGTGCTGGCAACATGAACCAGATCATTCTGTCTCAAGCCTTTTCTTACTGATCTCTCTTCCCCATACCCCTTACCATGCATGTTCGCGATGATAGATGGGACAAGTGCTAAGGTGGAAAGGCAGATGCCAGGAACAGGTTGCTTTCATCACTTGCCAAAAAGAGGCCCCAATGCCACCTTCACGTGTCTATTTGGGGGCCCAACTCAGCAGACTGTCTTTGGAAACACTGAGCACTAGGTGCTGTGAGGTCAGAACTCTGGTACCAGTTCTTCGATTGCCCAGCTCGAGCTACGTCCACTAAAATATTGCTGGGTCTCCATTTTCTTGTTCTTGAATTGCAGAAATAGATGACTGCACTTCTCAATTTCCTACTCCTTGGAAGTTTTTCTAGAGTATTCAGCATCTAACCCTTTGGAGCAATGCTACATTCCCTCTGTAAGTGTGCCACAAAGACTTCAGTTGCTAATTCGGTCCTTCGAGACTACAGGTTTTATTCTTAAGCAAACAGAAATGTGTGCTGTTCGTTCCTGAACCAAGCTGAGATTTATTCTGTTTTCTGCAGTTGCTCCTCGTTTCTGCTCTCCCCGTCGTGCTTGTACATATGCCTGCACTTTATATTCCTGCCTTCCTCTCTGGCAGCCTGAGACACCCCGGTCCCTGCCAACGCGCACGCCCATGCTGACTGATCCATGGAACGGCACCTAAACCCGCTCCTCCGTATTTTGACTCACGGCAGGGAAGAGGCACGCGGCCAACCTTGCAGCTTCCAGTGTTAGAAGAGTGACAGGAAAGCATGATGAAAGACTAAGAAAAGAAGGAGTAGAGGTTCTGATTACAAGTGTGGTTTGCAGCACAGTGAGAGGAGAAACACAAAACAAATGACCTGGCTGATTTCACTGGAAACATGCGCGTCTCATTCATATGTTCCCAAATTTCTGCATCCACTAATGCCTTGCCTGGTGTACTCAGATGAGGCACCATATGGACAGAGGCAATGTTTTCCTGAATCCTTAGTGTAGTGTACAGCCTGAACTATCAGAGTTCTATCACCAACACTAACAATAAAAAGAAATGGTATTGCTGCTGGAAAACTGATTTGCTTTCAATATGGAAGCTGCGAAAGGCAGGGACCCTGTTTATGTTATATACTGTTCTCAGAGCTCACGAGGCAGTGACTCAATGGCAAAACGAGACGGCCCGTTTTCCTTCCGCTGGCATCAGGCACGTAAGCCCTTAACAGTTGCCTAAATTCCCTGTGTTTCAAAGGGTTGCTGTTTTGGAATTGCTTGGCAAAGGTAATTTAAAAGGCTGCCCTGCAGAAAGCAAACAATGTTTTGATGCTCAGATATAGTTATATTAGCTGACATTCTAGGATCCTCAAAAGACAACTGTCTACGGTTGATATTCTTAACTTGAAAGAGTTCTCCATTAGGTCCCGTCTATAGAACAGACGCTCACTCACTTCTCAGCTAACCTGAGCTCTAACTTAGGTGTAGTTCCAGATAATTTCCACTGGACTAGTTGGACAGCAGCCTCCCCACTCCACTCTGGCATTCATAGTCTCTTGGTTTTATTAGCTCCAGGAGGTTTTCATGAGTGCCACAGCATTGATCTTAAACCTATCGTTGCTGGAAATGTTGAAGAAATATAGGCTATCTTCATGATACTGAATTGAAATTATCTTTTCAAGAAATTTGTGGTGTTACCTGGAGCTATCTGGAGAAAATCTTGAGTTGCTATTTAAGAAGTCCAACCTATGACCAAAGTATGCTGAAGTTAATTGCATTTTAGAAATTTTGCATCATGTCTGGGATATCAGTGTATACCTGTAGGATGTTACAGGCTGGAGCTGTGAACCAGGTCCTAATAATAGCAGAATCTTCCCACGGAATGGCTGGTGGGAAGGTTGGTGCCAAGAAAAAAGAAAAATGGAATAAACAGCTATTCCCTTTTCCAAACAAATGACATCTTTACTCTTAAGAACTTTGTTGCTTACCTCATTAACTTTGAATAAAAACATTTATTATTGCTATGCCCTTTGCTCTAAAGAGAACCGTGAGCTGTTAAAACTTCTATTTTTAGAAAGAGTGAAGAATTGATGGATGGTAGCCCGGCAGAAAGGAGAAGAAAGATTCATAATTCGCGCTGGGATAAAGCCACTCGGAAATGCTGAGAAAAGATGAGTTGTTCTGCCCGTGCCTGACCCTGACCTTGAAATTAAAGGAGCCTGAAATGTTACCACTACTTCCCCAGGTCATTTGATTACAAGCCAGTTTTATAAACCTTTATTTCCTCATAGGAAATTAGCAATACTCCGCCTCATATGCCTTTGAACTCTCGCCTTTAGAATGTTTCTGCCTTGATTTTACATTTAAGAGCACTGAAAACCACTGATTTCTAATTATAATGGTGAGGTGCGCTTCTGAAAAAATGTAATACTCAATAAAACAAACTTCATCCCTGTCACTATTTCAGTGGGCACGATGTATTTTTTAAAAGGCCCATTATTTATAGAGGACTTCCCAGTTCTGAAAGTATGGCAAGCTAAACGTTCTGTTTCTCTTTGAAAGCTTCCAAAGCCATCAAATAAAATCACTTTTTAAGACATAGCTTTTAAAGATATCTTGAAACTCACGAGGAAAGAAAAAGAATAAAGAAATCTCAGGCAAACCGAATCCCCCAAATGAAGAACAAGCCAGACCCAAGTCTGCGTCAGAGCCTCAGCTGTCCTGAAGGTATTGGCCGGACCTTATGTCTTTGGCTCTATTTTGCTGGTTTGTCAGGACATAAGAGGTACGAGACGGGAGCCAGGGCTTACTCAGAGGAAGGAACTTCACAGAGCCCTACGTAGAGCTGAGATTCCAAAGTAGAAGAGTAAATGAGAAACAATCCTCACCCTCAGCAAAGCAGTTAGGGAACTTGCGTGTAATAACTTGACACTGGATATGTGGAAAATAAGTCCCCCTGAGAACTGGTCATCGCTAGGCAATCCCAATAGGGAATGGGATTGGCGACCCACATTTATGCTTTCTGTATATAACGAAAAACGGAATGTATTGAAAAACCGAAAGAGCGGGAATTAATTAAAGGTACAGCCCGATTGGCAGTAACCCCGTGCGCCCTCTAGAGGACTCAACAGCAGACTGAAGCTCTAACAGTTCTCGCAGAGAAGGCCAAGAAAAACAAGGAAATTACAATTCAAAAAAAGAGCACAGCCCATGCAAGAAATGGCAGACCAAGAATGAGAGATGGCGGAATCAAGTATGAAGGTCTCGGGCACTGAGCACACAATAGTATTCATAATATAAAAGAATCACATTGAATATGCTCTAAGTGATAAAAGACTCAAAAACATTTAAAAATGATATTTTAAAACAACTAATTTTAAAAATAATATTTAAAACTCTCGCTGGCTGGTGTGTCTCAGTGGATTGAGTGCCGGCCTGCGAAACAAAGGGTCGCCGGTTTGATTCCCAGTCAGGGCACGTGCCTGGGTTGCCCGCTACCTCCCCAGTAGAAGGTGCGTGAGAGGCGACAACACACTGATGTTTCTATCCCTCCCTTTCTCTCTCTCTAAAAAATGAATAAATACAATCTTTAAAATAATAAATAAAATAATATTAAAAACTCAGTAGAATACGTTAGCAAATTCAATACAGCTAAAGAGAGAATTACTGAACTTGAAGATGAATCTGAAATAATCAACCCAGAGAAATATTTAAAATGTTGTAAAGTTGAAAAGAAATGGAGAGAAGAGAATGAAGAAAGTTTGAAATACATCTAAATGTGGTTTCAGAGGGAAATGATGAATAAAACCGGGAGAAGAAAATGTTGAAAAAGATAATAACTAATATTTTCAACAATTTTTGAAAGATAGTAAACTCATATCCAAGAAGCCCAATAATGTCAAAACAGATGAAATTTTTTTAAATCTACAAGTAGACATATTGAAAGTAAAAATATGTACAGCCATACATCACTTAACAATGGGGATACATTCTGAGAAATGTGCCATTTGGGGACTTCGTTGTTGTGCAAACATCAGAGAGTACACTTACATAAAACTAGATGGAAGAGCCTACTACACGAGTCAGCTCTACGGTGTAGCCCATTGCTCCGAGGCTCCGACCTGTACAACACGTTACTGTACTGAATACTACGGGCAATTATAACATAATGGTAAGTATTTATGTATCTAAACATGTCTAAACATAGAAAAGTTATAGTAAAGTACAATACAAAAGATAAAAATGGTACACCTGCACAGGGCACTTGCCGTGAGTGGAGTTTGCAGGACTGGAAGCCCCCTGGGGGAGTCAGTGAGTGAGGGGTGAGTGAGAGGGCAGGCCGAGGACATTACTGCACACCGCCGTGGACTCTGTAAACACTGTCCCGCAAGCCCTCCTTTGCTTCTTTTCAACAGGGTTAGAAATCAAACATTGGAGCTGTTGATTCAGCTCTATAAACAAGGAAGGGGGCCGGACTGATGGGAAATATCGAGGAGAAACTAGTGGGTAAGACATAGATTACCATACCAGTAACTGTCACCGTAACAGTAACAGTAACTAGTGGGTAAGACATAGACCGCCATAATGAATAACAGTGAAAGGTTATCTGAAGATCACTAGGAATAATAAATGAAGAAGGGGAGCTAAAAGAATATAGGGGATTGTCAAGAAGGGGAGATGAAGGAACATAGGGGACTGCATGTTGGATCAGTGATTGGTTTAAGGAACATTGTGGTTTCCATACAAACAGAGGATGTTTAACATGGAGAGGATGTAAAACTGAGGACTCAATACTTTGACTTTGAAAATCTGTCTTTGGTCCATTGAACCTCTCTGGCACACAAGGCTTTCTCTGGCATTGAATTGATGGAAAAAATAGAATTTATATACTTGACAAAACTACAACCTGAGAATATTTCCAAAGTACAGAAAGAAGGGGGTTCCACGTGAGCACAGAAAGCTTTCACTAAAGAAGCGGTGGCACTAAATACATGTTAACGTAGCTCCTGTGAACCTGTGTTCTTGTACAGGGTCTTGGGTCCTCAACAAAGAACTACAGCAATGCACTCTGAAGACGATCAAGCAAGACATGGGAGGGCTGTAGCGCACTCTGCATGGGGCCCTACACTGCAGGGTCGGTTCCTCTGTGCATGAATAGGTCAGCGGCTGACGGACTGGAATGTAACATGCGCCCTCAAAATCGAGGTGCCGTGAGTGAGAAGGAATCCAGTGCAAAGCCCCACAGGCACTGCTCCCATCAGAGAAGAAAAATCCCTCCAGAACCACATATCCTTCCATTTCGTACAGGAAATACAGCTCTGTTATACTTGTATGGGACCACCATCACATATGCACCTGTCATTGGTCAAAATTATGTGGCACCTAACTGTAACAATGAAAATAAAGAAGAGATACTTAAAGGAAGCAGGGGGAAAAAGGAAAATCATTTACAAAGAAACAATTGTACTGATGGTTGACTTCTAAGCACAGAAATAAATACCAGAGAACAGAGTGTAACAGGGAGACAGAGCAACCACCACCCTAGAATTTCATACCCAGTACAACTAACTTTCAAGAGGAAAGGCAAAATAAGGCCATTTTCAGAGAATTAAAACCTGCACGTGTTCCTCATACACGGACTATCCTTAACTAAAACTCTGAAGGATATGCTTCAGGAAGAAAGAAATTTAGTCCAGATGGCAAGTCTAAAATGCAAGATGGGATTCTGAGCAAAGCTCTTAGTAAGTACGTGATATGGAAAGAAAGGAAGTAAAAATCAGTTAGACCGAGAAAGTACGAAGTACCTGGACATTCGACACCTAGAATAATAGGTGCGGGTAAAGCCAGCTCAAAGTTAACAGCAAACGATAGCTCTCCAAAGGACACACCAGAGCTGTAAAGTGTCATAACAACACATTCTTTAGGAGACTGGTGATTTTTTTTTTTTAACTCACTGAGATGCTTTGCTCTATGAAATCATTAGCTATCAAAAATTCTTATTTTTGGAAATCACATCAGAAAAAAATAAAACATCCCACTCTTGCCTAGATGACCTAAGTCACTTTGACACAGAGACGCCCTCAATTTCCAATTCGAGTACAGAGCTTTAAACACGCAGAGCTTTAAACATGTCTCAAAACGACGTTCTCATCTATCCAAACTGTAACTTTCAGAAAAACAGGAACTCGGATGTACTTCACAGTCTAGACTCGGTGTCTAGCACTCGGTGCAGCCCTGCTTTGTTTTAAGCCTATCTAAATGTGACTTTATTTAAATTTAACATAAACTCTATTATTCCTCAAAATCCTACAATAGCCTCTGTCTTTCAGTTCGTTTGATGAGATACCCAACAGTCCCCCCAGCGAGTGGTCTTCCCCATTGCAATAATGCAATAAACCTGACTTTGCTGAATAAAAGCTGATATCTGGTGATCTCAGGCTGATTGGGCTAGGACAGCAGACGAGGTAAATGAAACCAAGTCAATCAAAATGTAGAATTCTATTTTTAGCATTTGCATAAAAAGGGATATGTAGAGAGGCCTAAAAGAAGAGATAAATGATACAACAGAATTACTTCGTTGGTCTGAAAATAAATAGGGAGGGTGTTTGGAGATGATTTTTTTGGAGAAGGCTGGTCTTGAAGAGAGAGAGAAAGCAGTTCCCTTATGTTCTATTAAGAACAAGGAACTAGTGGCACAAGCGCTTTTAAAAAAGCCTCCTTGCTTCCGGTGCACCTGCACGTAGATTTCCAGACAATGACAGTTCCTTGGTCAATGCAGGCAGCCCACCCGGCTCCCAGAAAATTGACTGCAGCCTAAAACAAGTGCCAAAGCACACTCTGGGATCCAGGGGCTTCCCAGGTCTAGGGCCAAGCTCCTGGGCTATATTTTCAGCAGCAAACTGCAGTCATAAATGTCAAGCCCTGATCAGCACAATGTCCTTACTTCATCCAGCTTAGTCCACAGCCAGCAAAGGTGGCATCAAGAAGATTTCCTATTTTGGCAAAAAAAATAATTGCTGAACTCGGATTAGCATAATATTAGCAGGATTAGCGTTCTACATGGCTTTGATCTCCACCAGGTTCAAGATTACTTAAGCATTTGCGGGAATTAGATTTCTTTGTAATCAAGACAAAGCAGAGCATTTTGGTGCCTTCCCCAAAGGCAAAGTGTGGTTATTTTTCAGGTGCGGGAGCTAATGGGAACGTATCTGGTATAAAGCTGCAGTGAAAAATAAATTAAAAAGTGATGCAAAATGAAGATGTAGCTCTCTGATATTCTGTTTCAAGAAACCCCCGCACTCCCTCTTGCCTTCTTAGGTTCCTAGGGCTTCGGCCTTGAACAATGAAAGTAATTCCCACAAGGGCTGGGTAAGCTCTTCAGAGCGTCTAGTGGAAGTAAACACAGGAAAGCTATGGATAAGCCAAGCACAACTGCATTTTTAATACCTTGAAAATTGTTCTAGTCCTAACTAGTTCGTCTTTAGATTTTACTCTGCCTTTCTGGGCTCTGCTAGTCCATGCGAATGCTTTTCTAAGCATTCTTTCCAATGCCAAACATGTTGATTTTCTTGATGAAACCATACTGAATAAAAATATCAAAGAGAGTGGGTGTGTGTGGGGGGGGATGATTCTAAATCAAACATGGGGAAACTGTTTGAGGATACAACTTTCTTTTAGAGCAACAGGTTGGGGTGCTTTATATAACTCAGCTAGGTCACGCGTGGATGCCGCCATCCGCAGTGGAGAGCCTCATCACAAAACTCCGTCAGCCTTGCAGAAGATGCAAAGTGCAAACTCACCTGCCAATCGCTAGAGGTGTCAGCGGTGCACGGAGAACATGACAACCAGCTCCTCAGAAAGGGAAGGGACCTGCCAATTCACCTACCGTGTATATTTCCCAGACAGGAAATTTTGAAAGGTTTCAAGTCTGTAAGTTTGGTTGTTTACACTGATCCTGCCACTGACACGTTGCTAGGGCTGCTACCTGTCAACTTTGTCCAACCCACCCCAAAAGGAAGCGGTCCGGGTACATGTGCCATTACTGTAGAATATGGGATATTAAAATAAAAAATATTCCAGCTCTTTGATTTCCTCTGATTTTGTGGGCAATACAATAACCAGAATGAGATAGCTGGAACCAATAAAATCTGATTTATAGCATTAAAGGCAATCTTTACAGCACTTATGGTACATTACATCTAAAATCCAATTTCACAGGCCGCTGTTTGAAACTTTCTGTTCCATCATAAATACACTACATACAATGTACCTCAGTACCATGGAGTTAGATTATATAAATATCTGTATCTCGAGAAGGGATTAAAATTTGGTTACTGTGGTGGAGAGAGAGCTTGTCATTTTCCTAACCAACTCTTCAACCAAACAGATCCAGTCACTTGATAACGACTGAAAATGCTAGCAATACTACCATTAACCATGCCCCCCCACACACACCCAAAAAAGAAATCATGCTCAGATAACTCTTCATTCTGGAATGCAATTAATTGAAAAGAAGTCACAGAGACATGGGATAATTGGCGGTGCTGCAGGAGAGTCGTAGGGTACACTTTGAAGCCGAGAGCAAAAGCACTTCCTTGCACCTTGCGCGACACCAGCAGGATGAAGAGGCGACACATGGCTAAGCTCACACATGCTACTTTGGAAATATAACCTTAAATGTCTACATTCACACACTTCAGTGGAGAAGACTACATTCTGTTCAATTACTGTAATCATTGTCAAAGAGAGGGCAAAGAATACAGTCTGACTTTCAGAGAACTGTCATTTGAATCTTAAGCAACTTCACATTGGTTTAAAAAAGGTTTTGTCTTAAAAAAAAAAGTCAGCTCTCCATATGCTTTGCTTGCCAGGTATTAGATAAATGGAAACGGAGAGGCTGGCATCTTTGCCTGACCTGACAAGCACGTAGGCTCTTGCTTTGTGAGAGGCTGCACCCCTCAGCACTTAAGTTTTGTTTCCTAAATACATTTCAAACTCGTTGTCATCCAGAGCGGTGTACCATGCGCTCATTATCTGGCTTGTGTGCCATCCTGGTTAAGTCATTCCAGAGTACGACTCAGGATTGAAGTGTAAATGAGAAAAAGTGACAGGAATAGTGAACAGACTAAATACCAACAGAGCTAACACTTAGGAAGCCTCTGGCAAGTGCCAGCCATTGTCCAATATGCCAGGAGTGCATCGGGATTCTGTGGAGACCTGCGGCCCATACAGGTTGAGTGTCTTCCTTAAGAAAAAAGAATATAAACTTCGAATACAAAATTAGGTTGAAAACTTATTTAGGAGGGACTTGTATAAGTGAAGGTCTGACACTTACGCCTCCTCAGCGACATGGGAAAAGCATCTCAGGATCTTGTTTTCCATGGCATTTCTAATCCTCACAGTGGTCCAGCAAGGTCAACAGTAGTCTTCAGAGGAGGACCCTGACACTCAGATGGGTTACCCTAGAGGGCTGAGTTAGGAGTCTGTTTATTGGGATGCAAGCTCAAGTTTGTCTACATTGAAACCCATGGATACTGTTGAGTTTGTTTAACTTAATAGAGGCTTGGGTTGTATTACGGGGACTTCCCTGATAGGGGACGGTATTCTTAGTTGTTTTAGCTACCAGAGAATTTTCCACATCAAGGGGAAGCCTAACCTTGTAGCTCTGAGACTTGGGCATGAATTAGAATCACCTGGAGGGTTTATGAGCCCACAGATTTGCTGGGTCCCCACTTCCAGGGTTTCTCATTCAGCAGGTCTGGGCGAAGTCTGAGAATTTCCCAGGTGTCATGGATGTTGCTGGTCTGGGGTCATACTTTTAGTCACTGGTTTTGACCTAGAGAAACTGAGTTAATTCTAGCATTCTGTCCATCCATTTTCTTCCTCCAGTGAAACCACAACCACTGTAGGTTGGGTTTACTTTTAATAACTCAGTGCAAATGGAGCTAAACCCTATCCCTCATGAAAGCCTTGGGCTGGCTTCAAAGGGACTGGAATTCAAAAGATGCTGAAAAGGAAAAGCACTGGTGAAGGATTATGTTGGAAGCACACACTGATTCTTAAAATGCAATTCCACCATGATGAATTCAATGTATTTAAATTATCCTCACTATAGCAAAATTTAAAACTGTTAAATAACTGTAGTTAATGTAAACATATAAATACTCTAATTTGTAAACTAATAGAACAATAGAATCAATGGGTGCAAAGAGAAGCCAAGGAAAGAGAATCACCAAGTCGAGAGTGTGGGGGGCAGGGGGGACTAAGAGACTATGGGCATGAAATGTCACTTGAAATTGAGTTAGTAGGGATTAATCAAGGTATTTAAATGCATTCTACAACAGAGTACAACTTACATTCTGTATTTAGTCTGATTCACTATAATAATGGTGGACTTTTATTACAGAATAGCTATTCAGTGATGCCCGTGACATGATTGTAGACAAATTATCACTATGACATACTACAAAAGTCACATCCATAAATTAGTTTAAGATGCCAGCACTAAGTATATTATAGTTCAGAAGACTTTGGTTCACTTTGAACTCATGTTCTCGAACATGTTTACAGAAAGATGACCTTTTGCCATTAGAATCTCATGAATTATTCTGTGGCAGTAATCCTATGTATTTGTCCTTTGGCTGGAAGCCTATAAAGGTCTTTGTTCATTCAACAAAGAATTACTGACACCTACTAGGTGCCAAGGATATACACATTATGAGCCTGCTCTAGTCTTCAAAGAATTAGTCAACTACATTATTCACTCTGCCTACTTTCCTTGAGAAAAGGAAATAGAATTAGACCAACTATCCAATAAATCATCTCAGAGACAGAAAAAAAAATAATTTGAGCTTTGGGTTCATGAAGATTTTCTGCTGATAGTTCTGTATAGAAATGGATGATCAGAGATTCATAGTTTTCTCACATAGTGATCTTTGTCTTAGAGAACTGACTAATTTCTAAGAAATATCACAAATATAGGCCTTGGATAGAATATTTTCTACTTTCAGGAGCAGTGGTTCATAAGCATTTGTGTGCACTGGCATTTACGTAAGAATTGTTTAAAGAGTAGGGATCGGTGGTTGATAATGAGAAGAAATGAGGAGTTTTTACAAACAGAAATACAGATTTTCAGAAAAGGAAATACTGGTGTTTCTGAGGAACTGGAAATAAAATATAACCTTTGATTTAAGATTTTTAAAAAAGTGCTGCATTTTTCTAGAAAATGTACCATTAGTGGCAATAAATTTTAGCTCTGATCTCCAGTTTCCAGTTTATATAGATACGTACACAAGGAAACTGAATCCTCAACAATTATCATGAGATACAGGCACCTTTACATACAAAAGATTCCATAAGAAAATAACTATATGTTCCATAATGCCAACATTTAATATCATTCTTTATTTCTAAAACAGCTTCTATAAATTTACTTTTTACTACACATTTCAGACGTGGATGGCTTTAAAAATACTGTTTAAGGAAAAGCAAAAGAATTTCAGCCAGTGTCAACTGTTCCTATTAATCCACAATATCTGGAAATAATTATTTTGATCTTCTTGTAAAGTTGTTAGCAGAACACATTATTTAGTGTAATTAAGGAAAATCACAAATTCCTAATAGAAGCAGATCACTTAAATGGTCCAACTGCCTCACCAAAGTAAGCTTCAGGTCACATGTATCAAAAAGTGCCAATGTCAATGTGAATGAAATTAGCTTTTAGAACATTTCACATGAAGAGATGGTGCACATTTGCAGAATGCCTGGTGTGACATGTCCAAATGCACTTCACAAAGTGTCACAAGGTCTTAAAATCTTTGTTTCACCAAAATCTTCTAAAAGATTTCTCTAATGGTTACATTTACTCTTCTTCATTTACTTTTAAGTTCACATCAAGTCTCAGAGATTTGAATTAGAAGGGACCATGGAAAGGATTTTATCTCTTCCCTTCCAACTCATTTTCAGATATGAGTTATTGAGATCCGGAAAAACCTGGTGATAGGGCCAGTGTCTCCATCCAGGTGATGAAAGGGCCAAGATTGATTGAACCCCTAATCGCATGACTCACCGTCTATTGGTGCAACTCTCACCGTGCCACTTGATCAATGAAAGATCTGACGTGGTACCCTGACAACTTCTTTGGAATTTCAAGCTCTCAATTACCATCTGAGTGCATTGCATCTGGACATTTGAAGAGCAAATAAAAAAAGAGGGAGGAACATGTACGTGGAACTCTGAACGAGCTATCCTGTGTCTAAGTCACAAACTGTTGTAAGGACCAACTGATTTAAAGTGGGTAAACTATGAAAACAGCACGTTTTGTAAACTGTAAAGCAAGATGCAAAATGTAAGAAATTTTCAAGGTCATGAAATCTAAAACTTCACTACTGGAAAGTTTCTTAAAGAAAAACCTAGATGTCTTGTCAAAGAGGTAGAGAAAACTACAGCATATCTATGCCAAGTTTTACCCACAAATTAGCTGATTGGATGCATTTTCAAGATATATTGAATATATATTGTTAAGAGCAATCTTATAACAAAAATTCATCAAAAAACGTAACCACTGAATGTAGAAATTTGGCTGCTTTGAAAAACTGCTCCAAAATGTCCATTCTAAAAGGAAGAAATGAAATAAAACCATGTCATATTTTCACTCAATTAAAAGGAAGTAACATTTTAAACTACTCATAAAACAACACAGCATTTTATTTACTGTCAGCAAACTTTATGCATGTTCAGGTTTGAGCCTTCAATGGTCTTACAGCAGTTTATAGAATTAATAAGAAATTGGATTCTCAAAAATTGATAGACTTTATCTCTGCAAAAGACCGACTTGAACAAGGATTCACAACATGGTAGTTGCCATTATTCATGCTTTTTTCCTTGTCTGCAAAGCCTTCTTCCTACCATCACCACCCCGCCCCATGCCTAGGCTGCCGTATCTTGAGTCAGCCTCGCAAATACTCACTAGCCTTTTAAGACACATAATGCCCTCTCCTCCATCAAACCTTTCTTGCCACCTCTCTCCTCTTTACCCCATTCTCCGAACACCTAGCTCACTTCCTGCTGTACCCTAGTGATAATTTTTGAATCACTTCTTCACTCATCGAGCTCCTGGTCTGTGAACTCCATAGATGCAGGGATGGCTTACAGGTCCTTGTACTCAGAACACAGTGCTTGGCACTTGCCATGATCAATATAAGCTCCGTTTAACAAAGCGAACATTCCTCATCGAATATCTTCTTACTGACTATTTCCCCCAGTGCAATTAAAAGGAGCAAATTTTAGAGACAAGCTTTCTTTGGTTAATTTGCTCAGCTCAGCACATGACCATAAAAATGCAGTCAAGTATTTAATATTTAGTATTTACTGCTGAGTTTACAATAACAGCATTTTAATAGAAAACGGAGTCACGCAGGCTAATAAAAAAACGACGACGACGACAAAGATTTAAAAAAATCTTAAGGGATATTCTCAAAAGAAATAATATATTATGCTTGAACAAAAACAAACTTTCTGATTTTTTCTTTATTTCCACTGGTGTCTGAACACAGGAAAGAAACGCTGTACAGCTACCTCAAATTAATACAGCCAAAGAACATTAATTCGTTCACTGTTGAGCCAGACCACATCCTAGGTGCCCGAGAAGCAGCATAACAATGAAGAGAAGGACGTCCCTGCTTTCAAAAAGGCAGCAAAGCTCAGGGGTGGCAGGGTGCTCACTGCCTGGGTGCGGGTCCGAGCTCTGCCACACGTGCTCTGTGAGAGCTTATGTAATCGGCTTCTTTGCTGCAAGTTCCTAGTCTATAAAATGGGAATAATATTACCTATATCATGAGGTTGTTGGGAGTTAATATTTCTGAAGTTTTTTAAAGAGCGCCTGACAATTTTTTTTAATCCTCACCCAAGGATTTGTTTCACGATTTTACAGAGAGAGGAAGGGGGAGGGAGAGGGGGAGGGAGAAAGAAACACGGTTGTGAGAGAGAAATATTGATCAGTTGCCTCCCTTGCACGCCCCAACCACGGTTCAAACCCGCAACCTTTTGGTGTACAGAATGTCGCTCCAACCAACTGAGCTACCTGGCCAGGGCTCTTTGGCATTTTTGATACAAGTGTTTGTCAAAATTTCAAGGAGCTTAAATTCTACCAAAAGGAGACAGACACAAAGCCGCTAGGTAATAGGTCACATGGTGATAACTGCTATGAAGAAAGCAAGGGGAGCAAAAAACTGGAGGATAGAGTCATTGCTATTTCATCCAAAGTGGCCTCTCTCCGAACCCTTCTCTGATCACGTGGCTTTTGAGCAGTGACCCAAATGAGCGAGGCAGGAGCTCTGCATTTTGGGGGTGAGTCTTACAAGATGAGGGGCCAACGAGTGAAAGGGCTCTGTGGAGGAAGGCTCCGTGGGGCATTGTGAAAGCCACAGAAGACTAACCAGAGCCCCCGGGAGCAAGGAGAGTGAGGAGGTGGGTGGCTGGAGACCAGGTCACAGGGAGCCACAGGGAGTAGGGACTTGCAGGTCATAGGAAGACGGCACCTTCTCACCAGGGTGGGATGAGAAACCACTAAAGGACTTTGAATGGATGGGTGTGTGACTGGGTTTTTGTGGGAACAAGGTACTGTGGCTGCCCTGTAGAGAAGAGATTCTGAGAGATGAGGTCCACAGTAAAGACAGGGAGGTCAGTGGGGAAGCAACAGTGGGGTCTGACGCGTCTCGGTGAAAGCGGTGGCGGAGGAGAACGTAAACAGCGTGCGGGTTCGGGTTAGTTTGTAGGCGGGGCCCTAGAATGAGGGATGTAGGGTGAGACAGGACAACTCCCAGGTCTTTGGTCCAAGCCTCGGCAATGAGGGAGCTGCTGTCCACAGAGCTGCTGTCCACGGAGGCGTACAAACTGAGAGGAAGGGTCATCAAACACAGGTCCGATGTTTTCCTCCCCAGAAGTCCCCTGCGTACTTTGTGGGGGAAATCCAGGCCTCTGGTCATTCTATTCAAGGTTCAGCCTGCCAACGCCACAGACTTGTCTCTGTCCATATTTTTTTTTCCATGCTCTTTCTGGTCCAGCCAAGCTGGACCCATGGATGGGCCCCAAACCATGACAGTCTGATGACTTTTCATGATATTCTCTTTCCTGGGAGGACTTCCTCCTCTCGTGTGCCTAACAAAAGGTTAGATCCTGAAGGATTCCAGCTCTCCAAGGAAGCCTTCTCTGGTATTTCTTGGCAGAAGGCTTTGGGCTTTGTCCTCTTACCACACATGATTTCACTTCACTTTAAATTATTTTACATAAATGTTTGCTGTCCTGTTTCAACGAATAGACTGAAAGCTCTTTGAAGGTAGAGATCACGTCTTATTTACGTCAGTTGGTCCACAATCCTTAACACACTGCTTGCATCATGTAAGTATTCATATTTTTACTGAAATAAAACAAATACTTGTACCTCTTAAAATATCTTTTGATATGAATACAACCAAGTGCTCTCTTTAAATTATGTTATTTTCATAATTTAATTTTTATTTCATCAAATGTCTATTTTTACAATCATCTTCATTTATAACATGTTGATAGAAAAATTGGAGAGGAAATGAGAGGAAAGGATTAATGAAAGGGAACATTGATGTGTCCCTGGTTTGTTAACCTGACAGTACCTCTTTGGCTAATCATGGGGGCAATTACCATGAGTTTTACATGAGAAGGTTAAAATATTTTAATGATATTACAGTATACAGGTCAAGCAATATGTCTTAAGATATTTTTTCTTTCTTTATTTTATTTTATTTTTTTATTCAGCACAGCTACAAGCTTCTCTGGGGAGCCAGCTACAACGCAAAGATTTGGTACTGTCTGTCTCTTCCTTTTCAGAAAACTACAAATTATGTGCTTTGAGACATGAGGAAGTAAAACATTGATTGTATAGAACATTTCACTGGAGTGGAAGATATTCTAATTAACATGATAATCAACAAAGGCCTTTTCGTGGGAACAGATTGCATAATTGAACTTTCTTTATGGATTTTGTTAAATATATTTTACTCTCTGAGGGATTTCAAGCTTCTGGTGCTATTTCTCTTTTCTGAACACTAAGGTATACAATTAAGGCAAAAGAGTCAAAAGAAGAACCTAACATTAACTTATAAAGTAGCTCTCGATTGATTGCATAAGGGAATAACACCCATCCCTGACTCTTCTGGGTGCCAACAGAATAAATCATATTGGGGATACTGGCAATCAGTAATGGCCTGAGATGTCCTGTAGCATTTTTGTTATTCATAGATACAACTCACTCTTCATCCCATCTTTTTCTGTAAAAATAAATACATAATTCTACCTGGAGCAGGAAGATCACCAACTTCCTTATATGAAACAGTTACCAGTTACTGAGCACAGACTCTGCCAGGCATGGAACTGAACATTTTATATATAAAATCTTCATTTTCACAATGACCCAAAGGGCAGCTAGTTTTGTTTTGTTTTTTTTCCCCCAAATAAACAAATTGAAGTGGGAGGAGATTAAGTAATTTCTCTAAGGCTACAGAAGTCATTAACTGTAGGAGCTGGGATTTGAACCCAGGCCATCCGATGCCAGCATCCATGCCCATACTCATTCCTTTATGTTCCCACCTATGTCCTGAGGTCCATCTGTGTATGTGCCCTGCACTGTGCTGTCACTAGGGAAACACGGGGAAGATCAGCACAGTCACCACCACTGCTCTCACGGAGTTTACCTAAGAGCCACGAGAGAGGAAGGCAAATGGTTCCTATTCAGTAGGCCTGCTGCAGCATCGAAGGGAAGGCTCTGTTACCCGTCCTAGGTCATTTCCGATCCTCATATTTTATTAGAAACATTCAAGCACTGTATATTTCAAATTAAAGTATGTTTCAAAGGCATTATTTCCATTAAATTCACAGGAAATTTTTCATAAAACACCATGATCTATTCCCTTGTTACATCCCTGCTTTGTCATCGAAGAAAGTGTTCTTATGACCTGGAAAATACATAACTCGATCCAAGAGGAACTACTGATGAATCTACTGGCACATACTGCGTGGCGGCAGCTGAGCCTGGTCGTGGCGTTGCCAGGTGGACCTGGTCCTCTGCTATGAGATGTGTATTACATACACGCCTCAGTCTGTAACACATCGCTCTCTACAAACACCCATCTATTATCTATGCTTTGCAGCTCACGGAAACATTTTGCAGTGTCATCCTTCTGAACAGAGGTTCCCAAAGACATCCATGGAGTCTGTTTCGAAACTAAATTTTACAAGGATGTAAATAATAAAAATGCTCCAAGGAATATCGACAGAACAAAAAGCCTCTCTTTAGAATTGGATGTTCTCCAAGCAGATATTTTTACAGGCATATGCGACCAAACAGAAGTCCTTGACTTCTTATAGTGGACCATTTAAAATATTGACTTGTTTAATGTTTTTGAGTTTCCTTTTGGCTTGTTCTTTAAATTTTTATGGACATTTCTCTGGGAAAAAAAATTCATAATATATAATTTACTTGATGCATTGGGATGGAGTAGTGCCAATTATCCTACCCAGTTAGTAATATGGGGAAAAATTGAGCATGGGAGATGCTATGAACAGTATGTGGGGCCCAAGAGCCTTAGAAAAATATAGTAAGTAATATTTCATAGATAAGCTCTAAGGAGTAAATAAAAAGCTATGGCTTTAATTTATCCAGTCAAATAGAAAGAAGATACAAGCAAGATCTGAAGGTATTAAATGTGTGCCTCTAAATTGGTTAATTTACTTTAGACATGATAATTAGTGCATTGTCATATTTTTTCAGAATTTACTCATTTCAAAATAATATTAACTGTAGGATAGGCTCCCATAATCCATAGAAACATTGTTACCAGTTATTTTCCCTTCCCTCAGCACAACATACCCCTTATCTTTGAAGGGACTAATATATCTCCACTGATAGGTAAGAATGCCCTCAGGTTCCAGAACCTATAAGTAATGGAGTGGAGGCTTTTAAAAATCCGTTGGTAAATTATTTAAAACTGGCTGAGCTAGAAAACCACCAGAAGAGAGAAAATATTTGGTAAACGATGTAGAAATCGTTTTTAAAAATGTTAAAAATCCTCAGTACTGGAGTGTATTTTAAAGTCCCTCCCCTTTTCTTCCCCTCCTCTCACCTCATCCATCAATTCTCCAAACGTCGGCTTGAACCCTCTGGCCAAATCCTCTTTCAGGGACTCTCCTGGTGGAAGTGGCACAGCAGGCATTAAAGATGCCATTAAAGTGGCATCTGCTCCTGGACACATGAACCTTAATGGCCTGGCGGCATATAATGTGCCATGCCAACTTAAGAGAAATAAAAAGACAGAAGCAAGAAAACAGGAACACATTAGAAATATGCTGAAATGAAATTTTAATGTAAATGTGCACACACGCGTGCACACACATTAACACGCTCAGCCTGTTTCCGATTCATAGCATTGAGCACAGAGCTGGAATACCATAAGCTCCGTTCTGAGAGCGACATATGTTTCGCATTATTTTTAAAGAACGAATCCTTACACTCTGTTTGCCTAACTGTTGTAATATCATCGGCGTAATTTATCTCTCTGCAACCTTCGGCCATACAGAGAAAGCTTCTTTTTTAGTTCTTTTCAAATAAGAGCAAAGATGCCTGTCTTTCAACCACATCACCCAGACGCGGCATCGTCCCAAAGAACGGAAATGCTTTCCCCAGCACCCCGACCTCAGGATCCCTCTCTCTCTAAAACACAGTTGAAATTAATGGAAAGTTGCATTACACCCACTGCCTCTATTTTTAAAAATATTTTTACAAAGTAGAAAATTGTTTCCACTCAGTAAAAATGATGGATTATTGTGTAGTGTAAAAAAAAAATTAATGAGCAGATGGAATACCAAGCCATTAGTCATTAAAATATTGCACTGGGTTAATTCAGCAAATAGAAATGGAGGAGAGAGCAGATGGCCTTTTATAGTTCTCTCGATTTCTTAAACTACTTCTTTACAGCCAGGACTGCTCCTATATTTTACTTGAAATGTACAACTCTTATCATATGCATAGTAAGCAAGCACTCATGTGACCTCATAAGCTTTTCATTTAAAAACCACAGCAATGATTTTTATGTTTTGGTTAAAGGAACGCTATACATTTACAAAACAAGTTATTCCTATATCCCCGATATTCTGGGGATAACTTCAATTACCTAGACTCAGTATATCCTGTCATCATTATCTGGTCTGAGGTAGATTCAAGTAGGCACATGGGTAAAATTTCAAAAAAGAAAATGATCAGCTTTGTTATAAACGCTGAAGTATGCCAAGGATACAGAAAATTATTACAGAGTTGGTGGTGTTTCTTTAAAGGCAACATTTTTTTCATCCTATCCTAATTCCATAAGTTACTGCTTCTTAAAAAAAAAAAATTCTATTTATGTAGAGCAAATGGAACTCTCACAGACGTAAACTGAATCAAACATGCTGAAAAACCGCCAGCATCTGTCACAGCTGAACACGCACACATTCTATGGCCCTGCAATTCCACTCCTAGGTATATACCCAATGGAAATACATACGCATACCCACAAAAGACACGCAAATGAATATTCACAGAAGCGCTATTCGTAAAAGCTCAGCCCAGGAAGCAAGCCAGGTAGAGTCAGCAAATACAGTGGTATATCGCAGGCCAGCGATTCTCAACCTTTTTCATCTCATGGCACACATAAGCTAACTATTCAAATGCTGTGGCACGCCAAAAAGTCACACATGTTTTTTGCCAATCTGATAAAAAATTAGGTATAATTTTGATGCATTCACACCAGATGGCTATTGTTGCATTGGTTGTTGTCATTTTTTTCTTTGACAGTCTAAGGGGAAAGAAGTCAGTGCCCCTGACTAAATAGTTAGGCAGGACATGTTTTAAAAATTCCTGCAGCACTCTGGTTGAAAATCACTGATCTAGGCCATGAAAATCAGTAAACCACTTACTGCTACAAAAACAACATGAGTGCATGGCACAAACATAAAGTTGAGCAAAAGAAAGCAAAGACAAGAGTGTGCACTATATAATTCCATTTATATAAATATCAAAGGTTGACAAAATCACTCTGTGATGACAGAAGTCGGTGTGGTGGTTGTTTTGGGGAGGGATGTGGGGACAGTGAATGGACAGGAAGTGGGCCATGTGCCATTTCCTGATCCAGGTAGTTGTTACATGGGTAGATTCCTATTATAAAACTGTATTGAGTTACACGCTTATGATCTGTGAATTTCTCAGTAGCTATGACAGACTTTAATGTTTCAGAGAGTTTACTTGAGAAGACAAACACTATGAAAGAAAGGAAAAGTCCTCCATCTAAATGCCAAGAATAGTGAGGGAATTACGCCGTGATTATTACCAAGAACTGTATTTCACCACAGTTGACACAACTGATATAATACAACAAATATTTTTAATAAAATTCTCCAGCCTCCATATTCAAAGGAAGGCTTCAGTAACTTCCCAGTGATACCTTTACCCTGTAATAGAAGATGTGTGGTGTTTTACCCCAACCATTGGAATTTGCTCCTTCTGCTGAGTAACCTACCTTTAATTTATGAAATGCCTTTCCCTAATTTTCCTCCGTGTAGATTACACCCAATGGTGGTCTCCCCAGCTCTGCCAGTGAGCCCTGGATGGCTCAAGCCAGTTTTCTCTGTGGGACAATGTCCTCATTGGGGCAGGATGAGTCTTTATTGCATGGACTGACCTATGTGCTATAACACCATTAGCTTCCTGGGAACTTACATGAGACGCCTGTAGCCTGGATGGCCTGTAATTCTTATTAAATATGGGTGGGAGTTCATAACTAGGCTACTCTATCAGTGATCAGAGACAAGAGACCAGGCATAATGTCTTGCTCATTGTGACTGCACTTAAGCCTACAGCGCCTGGAGAATGTTAGCTTTCCAATAAAGGTCATTCGAATTGATCCGGCATGTGTTCAATAAATGATCATTGAGCACCTTCATGTGCCAGGCATAGTTCTGGACAATAAGGATGTAGCAGTCAATGAAGCAGACCAAATCTTGCACACGTTGTTTCTCTCCTAGTGAGAAAAGAGATGATAAACAAGCAACAAATAAATGAAAACAGAAACACTGCAGATAGTGATAAGTGCTATGAGGTTAGGAAAAGGGAAAAATATGACAGAAACAGAGTAAAAGGGGGCTGATTGCTTCAGTGGTTCTAAATCAGGGGTGACTTGCCCCAGGGGACATTTGATGAGACATTTTTAATTATTACAGCTGAGGGTATCGAGTAGGTAGAGGCCAAGGAGGCTGCTAAACATCTTTCCATGCACAGGACAACCCCACAGAGACTTACCCAATCCCAAGTGTCAATAGTGCTGAGTTTGAGAAACTCTACTTTAGACAGAGTGATCCGGGCGGCCTCTCTGAGGAGGTCTCTTTCAGTTAAGCCCTGAATAATGGGAGGGAGAGCCAGGTGAGTAACATTTTAGAGAAAGGGCGTTCCGAGCTTACAGATCCGGCAAGCGCAAAAGCCTGAAAAGGCAAATCGGTTTGGGTGGTTTGATGAAAACAAAGAGATAAAGAAGCTGAACTTAGCCAGGGAGAGCAATAATATACTCAAGGCAAGAGGGGCCGGTAATAGCACAACCAAGATAGAGTTGGGCAGGAGGCCTGGACTAGATCATTCAGGGTCTCGCAAGTCGCGGCGAGGAGTTTGAATTTTATCCTAAGACACAGGGAAGTCCCTAAATTTTTTCATCAAGACGACAATCAGATTTTAAGAAATCACTATCACCGCTATGTGGAGAATGGGGCATCAAGGGGCAAAAGTGGAAAGAAGGGGATGGATAAGAAGATGACAGTTTCTTCTTATTGAGAAACAGGATGATAGCTTTGGTGCTCCTGGGCACACAGTTACCGAATAAAACACAGGATGCCAAGCCAAATTTGGATGTTAGATAAACAATGAACAATCTTCATATAACTATGCCCCATGCAATACTTGAGACATACTCATACAAAGAATTATTTGTTGTTTATCTGAAATTCAAATTTCACCAGGCATCCTGTATTTTTATTTGCAAAAGCTGGCAACCCTATGCATGCATGAGTGGATGAATATCTGCATAGGTAAACACAGAATAATATATATTTGGAAAATGATCCAACCTGCTATAGTTCTCAAATTCAAAAATAAAAGGTTCTGCATGAATGGTTTCTGTACGTGGGAGAGGTATGTGTTCAGGCAGATATTGTTTATATGGGAGATCAATTAAATACCTAATCAATTTTGACATTTATATCTCCAGCTCATTAGTTTAAAATCTCCTCTAGTTTCAGGTGATCCCTTTTCAGTATCTCACTGAAAGCAAGAAAATATATAATAAATTGGTTCTCATTGCCCCCTAAGCTGTTTTCTAACCCATCGACCAGGAGCTCCGAATTCAAAAATCTTAGAATAGCCTTCTTGCGTGACTTTTATTTTCCTAGGTGAACCGGCACAATTTCCAAGTCATGCCAATCTTTTGTGATCTCTTAACTTAGACCCCCCTGTCCCGTTTCCATACATCCATTTTTGTCTAGAGCTGATTCCTGATTATTTTTTGCATGGTTACCAGGACCCTCTTGTTCATCGCCGTCCTCACGTCACTCTCAGGTTTAAATTTCCAAGGTCCCTTATTGTAAAGATTGGAGAGCGGTCATTCTTAGGCTGTATCGGGCCAGCAGAGAACTTTAACTTGGCGTACACAGTATAGCTTTATCGTGTGTTTCCTCAACATTTAAAGTTAAAAGCATTTTCTTTAAGATCTGTGTGTCTAGCTGCATTTGAAAGGACTGAAGCTATGGCCCCGCCAGATCTGCATTTACTCATGGGTGCAACAGCACAAGCTTAACAAAGACTTCCTTCTTTAGACGGTACCTGTAAGTCCTCACTCACCGGCTTAGGTGAGTCGGCTGGCCTCTGACATTGGGACTGGAAGTGGACCACCTCAGAGACCTCTCTAGCAAGCACTGGCAACGTCTTAAAGCTCTCCTCCTGTTCCCCACTTCGGTCCGAACTCTCAGGCCAGCAGCCCCAACCGTCTGGGTTATGCCTCCTGCTCCTTCGCCTCCAACAACCAGGAGATCCTGAGTCCACACTTTTTGCTCTTCAATCCAGATTTTTTTAAATTTTGATTTGCTATTTAAAACTGTTTCTGACTGAAAGACAAACACCATATGATCTCCCTTACATGTGGAATCTAATGAACAAAATAAACTCAGGAACAAAGTGGGGACAGAGGCGTGGATACGTGGAACAGACTGACAACTGCCAGAAGGGAGGGGGCGGGAGGACTGGATGAAAGGAGGTGAAGGAATCAACCAAAGGACATGTACGCCTGACCCGTGGACCCAGGCAAGAGTGTGGGGGTGGCCAGAGAGAAGTGGGGGGCATGGGGTGAGGGCTGGGTGGAGCCAGAAAAGGGGGGAGAATGGGGACAGCTGTAACAGTGACAACAATAAAAAGAAAGAAAGAAAGACTATTAGACTACAAAAAACAATCGTTTCTGATCAATCACCTCAACAGCATTGTTCATTCCTTTGACTTTCTTTCTGGAAGTTAGCATGCGTGTATTCTCTAGGTGTTTCCTGGGCACTTGTCCCACTCAGCAGAATACTGTGCCGGCTCCCTGGGGGCAGGAGCCCTCCCTGCTGCTGCTTCTAGCAGTTCTGGGCCTCCCAAAGGGACCCAAGAAGTAATTGTTGCATGAAATGACTATACTACAACCTAATCAGCATATAAAGAAAACAGTGGGCCGGAATTTATTCCTTTTTTTGAATGGTACACAAGTAGCATTTGAAACGGATAATTTTTCCTGAAATCAATGATATTAAAAAATAGAATGTAAGAAATTGAAACTAAGCCTGCTCTTTTAAACTTTCTGTTAAAGTAACATAATAAAGCCTCTATTAAACTATACTATTTCATTTTATTCCACAAATATATTTGATTTTATGACCAATAAAAACCAAAAATTTCACTCATTTTACTCTTACTTCTTATGAGATTATTAAAACTCAGAGATCCAATTTTCCATCGTTTTAAGAAGGCCGATTATTTCAGTAGTGAAGGCTTAAACTGAGGAAATAAAGCATTCTCTAGCTTTGTATGTATCTATTACAGATATAAGGGAACAGATGAGAAGCCTGAATCCTAAAAAAAAAAAATTTCTAACTATGTGAGCAGATATCAAAATTCATTTAAACTGTCTGTAAACAACCGTGAATTTTTAATCATTTACTTTCATCATATACCTCAAGAAAAGAATAATATTTAAAGAGAGAAGTCCAAAACCAGTATTTTCTCAATCAAAAACTTCTTTCCAGACAATAATTACCTAAAGAAAAAATTTAAAACCTTCAAAGTCAAAAAATAATTAATAAGATATTCCCTCACAGTAGGGATTAGCAAACAATCTGTGTTTTCCGAAATCAGCTCCTCTCGCTGTGCTGTCAGGGTCATGAGGCAGGACAAGTTTTAAATGGGTTTACTGCTGGGAGCTCCTCCATGAGGTACAACCATTTCTCTCTCTCTCACTCTCTCTCTCTCTCTCTCTCTCTCACACTCACACACACACACACACACACACACACACACACACACACACTTCAAAATATAAGTAAAGCAGCCAAAATGCTGGGCTTGGCTGCTTCCCTTATAAAGTCAGTGAGTGAAGGTGAAAATAACTAACATCACAGACAAATCTTTTAGGGAAGGTTCGTATGTTAATATGCTATATGAAATATTGGATTGCATTCTTTATACACTTACGCCTAATATGTCTTGGAAGATACCTATTCGTAATCAAATAAGAAAAACAGATTGGATGTTTGGAGGCAGAAGAGAAGAATTTTGGAGAACGGTATCTATATAAAGACACTAGTTTCTGATTAGATTAAATCATAAGATGTCATTCAGTGAATAAAAGTCAAAGAAAATGTGAAAGATCACTATACAGAGAAAATTAATGATCAACAAATATAAGATAGCAGCCCTTAATTTTCCAAGGAAGACTACATTGTTCATTACCCAACACAAAACTTAAGTGATACTAGCACATTTGCATAGAATCATATCATACCACATTAGCCCTTGAAAGAGACTGTAATGTGTCTAAGACCTGTCACTCTAGAAATACCACAAGAGAGGCCCCATACAGTGATGCCTAAATTCACTCAATTTGTCAGTGACAGAGAAAGGGCTACGACATAGGCGTCCTGATTTAGAAAATGTACTGATATTTCTTGAATTAGTTGAGCTACTTATTTGTCCCAATAAAATCTTGCCTGTTGGCTTGTCAATTTCTTTGTTTAAATAAAAGGCTAAGCCAAATATTCCCTGTTCTAAGAACGTTTGAGAGAGACTTAATAAGGTTCTTTGGTCAGAAATACAAAGACACTATTCCCATCAAAAGCAGACTAGCAGAAATTGAGCAGGGGACAGACGAAGAGAGTGGTGCTAAGAGATTCTCACTTTCAACCTTATCAATATCTATGCCCAAGCTGCGGCCCGAAGAGGTGAGAGACTTTGGTCAAGTGACACAGCTAATCGGTGGCAGAAAGGAAACTAGAATTCAGTCCGCCCACCTAGTCTCGGGTTCTTGCCTCTGCACCTTGTCCTTGGGTTGTGTCTTCAGAGCGAGGTTTCATTGAAACATGGAAAAGGGATTTTTCACTAAATAAGATAATCATAATAAATACAAATGCAAACGCCATACTGCACAATTTGATATAGAATTTTTTAAATTATTCGGTGTAGTGGTACGACGAGTCTATTATTGCTTTTTGCCGGTGGAATGGTAGACAGCCATTGCCCTGGTGTCTTACTCACATGTCTTTATGCGCTAGTTCATCATGGGCAAACAGAGACCCAGGACGCACCAGTAACTGACAGGTTTCAGGATCAAAGGTCGTGTCCAGCACTGGCTGAACTCATGCACTAAAACGTCACTGATTCTGACCATTTGGGACAGACGGGGTACAAGGTGGGGGCAAGTGATTGGTAAAAAAACAATGTCTGTAATTACATACTTTTAAAGAAATACAAATTAATTATTTTAAAGTAAGTACAAGTAACCACTTAGATACTACCCAATATAAGTACTGTAGGACTTTTTTTTCCTGTAGGGCTTATTTTAATAACTGAATAACTCATTTGTAATTAGAAGGTAAATTATTTATATGCAAATGAAATAAGAAATCATTCAAAAATACTTTAGCACATTAAAAATGTGCAGCCGAATGTTATTTATTCCAAACGTCACATGAAAAACTGCAGAGAGTTAGAGGTAAAATTTAGTCCAGTTCTAGTTAAATGATCAAAAAGTCTCATAGTAATAATAATGCTCTTGCTGTCGTAAGAGTCACGATGATAATAATAATACTTCATTTCATTGCCACTCCTCGTGGGAAGTCCATTCCTAGTTTGTAGTTGGCCCCTTCGCAGGGCTCTGTGCACTGAGGGCACTGAGAGGTGAAGGGACTAGCCCAAGATCTAGCAGCAGCACACTGAACAGCTTGGACTGGAGCCCAGCCCTCTGAGCCGTACTGAGCACACTCCTGCTCTCCCACATGCCCTCCATGACGGAGCACAGGGCTCGGGGGTTGGCCAGAGGAGCGCTGACGTCATTCTTTGCTCCCGTGCTCTATCATTCTGTGGCTCTAGGTGTACTATGCCCCTAAGAGAGAGGCCCACATTACACGTACGTCTGATATGGAGTTATACTCATGGATTTCAGGGGTTCTGGATTTCCCTTCAGTGGACTGCTTCCACTGTTTCACGGACCAGTACCTGCGTTCAATCCCCTAAATCCCTGTTGGTATGTGGTGGGTGTACCTATTCAAACTATCTTTGGTCTCTACTTCCTACAACTCTTTCTCCTAAACACTAGGTTTTATGTATAGGACTTTGGTCAAACCGTTACTATAGCACTGACCCTAATCTGCAGTAATTTCTTGATTAGCCATGTCACCTGTTGGACCGCACATTCCTCATGACTATGGGGGTTGTGTTATTCCTTATTATACTTCGGCTATTCCTTGGTCACCTGCCCCTTACACTTTTATCCGTAAGGTAAAATGTGCGTCTACTGTCTTGCACACAATTGGACATAGAGTAGCTGTTGTATAAAGGTTTACTGACTGACCAAAGTGGGAGTGGCTAAGGACCGGTCAGGATCTAATAGGTTCAATAGATTTGCGTATGTTGAAAACTCTCCTAAACATAATGTGTTGATCCAAAGTCTCAACTCCCCGACCTTTCATTTAGGCTGCAAACTTGAGTGCATAAATCTTTGTTCATCCTTTTAATATGTTATATACTTAGATTTCAGCCTTACATTAATCCAGGATATTAATTCCACCAGCACGTTTGAAGGAAGCTATAATTTATATCACCGGAAAACCTTTCTGTGGCTATTATTCAAAGATGTAAGGATACAAATGGCATTAAACATTGACTAGGCAGAGAAGTATGAGTAAAGAAACTGGACTGTGTAAAAACTGAGGGTCGAAATTAAGGCTAAAACATTTCACAATGAAAACAGGGTGAAACGAACAAGTGTCAGAGGCCATGCACTAATTAGAAAGGATGAAAACCAAACCAGAAACACATTTACTGCTTAAAAAATATTATTCAGGCCTTAGCTGGGTAGCTCAGTTGGTGAGCGTGTTGTCCCGATATGCCAAGGTTGCAGGGTCAGTCTCTGGTCAGGGCACAGATAAGTATCAATCAATGAAGCCATAAGTAGGCGGAACAGCAAATCTATCTTTATCTGTCTCCCTTCCTCTCTTTCTGAAATCAGTAAAAAATACTTCAACTCCCTAAAGCATCTAAAATTATTATTTATAATAAAAACACTGGAAGTATGGACATCGTATATGTTTGTTAAATGAAGGACAAAATAATAAAGCTTCAATCTTAGACAACCCCTTCAAATTAATGATCTAGTTGAAAGAGGGCCCTGTGCAGTTTTAGGTGGGCAGATATTAACGACCACCCGGAAATGGTATCATTTGTGTCAATGTGTCAGTCTCCTCTCTCTTTAAAAACTCTTGTTTTTTCTTTCTTTCTTTTTTTTGGACACTAACGTCATATAGAGGCTATATTAAGTGGTCAATCCAGCCCTCAGATGTAATCTTGTCATGCCACAGACTTGCTCAGTGACCCTGACTAAGGTTTTTATTTCTCCGGGCCTAAAATTCCCTGTTGAAATAAAAGGGCTCGAATAATTTATCTTTATTTCCTTTTGCTATGAATATTCAACCAGTTCTATTTCTAGGGGTTTTTTTGATTAGTTCGCCCTGCTCTTACGCCTCACTCAGAGAAACTGTGGGTTGTCTGATGGGAACCTTTGTGATTTTTAGCCTATTTGGTAGTCGCAAAGTCAGTTTTTTTGAAAATCGTATCCATTGTGACGCTTCTGGTCTCAAGTACTTTAGGCTAAAGCATTATTTCATAAAAGAGAATATGCAGAGTGCAGAGGGCCTCAGGGACGGGTAAAAGGCATCAGGTACCTGGGTTCTTTCTGCCTCTCTGTCCTGCCATCCTGGCCATCAGTCTGCCATTCTGACTCCCGCAAGATGGCTGTTCTGGGTCAAGGGCACAATGGAGAATATGAAAGAAGCCAAGACTCATTCGATCAGATCTCCTGGGAAGACATCATCAGCGTCCTCCAAGTTCACAGCCAATAGCTCAGCAAAGCAAGCACCTTCTCCTCTTTGTCATCAAGGTAGTTCAGCAAGTAGCTATTGAGTGCCTGATAGAAGCCCAGTAGGATGCTAGGAACTGTTAATGATTCAATGAAAAGAAGTATAAAGGAAATACCATTCAGCCTTTCAGGGCAGGGTCATGACTATTCCAGAAAATGCAGTCTACCTGTTTAGAACCTTAAAGCAGGGCAGACTTACTCCTCCTATGAGGTTAACCCAGCCCTAGCTGAATCTCCAGGTACGGTTAGACAGTGTTACCTTGTCCTTACTTCTAGAACAGAGCAAATGCCATACTTTTAAATTTCTCACTTAAGGGTGATTTTTTAAATAAATGTATTATCATTGGCTACACTGACCTTGCTCTTGAGGTGACTGAAGCTCAACAACGTAGGCGGGTGCCTCTCAGACTGCCGTGGACTGCAGCCTATAATCACTTGAGATGTATGTAGAAAATTTTCAGCAAGATAAACATAGTATCACACCAAAACATCATCGTAGCGACTATAGATTAAAATATATGGCATATGGTATGTGTAATCCATTGCCAAATCCACTGTTTTCAGATATGGTCTGTTTTTGAAATGGTAAATATTGTATGATACTCCCAAAAGGAAGTATGCAATGAGCTAATCATAACGGCCAGGCACTTGAATATCAACATTCACAATGTCAAATTGTAGTATTTGTTTAAAAAAACAACAACACTGTAGTATGAATACATCACAGAATATCTAACAAGGTCTGTATCTTCTGTTTCCAGCGATGTCGTAGTAACCCTGACAGTCATGCCTTCAGGGACATATGTGTGACCGCGTCTCTGGGCTGGAGACCTGGTAGTAGAGCTACTCCTGGGTCACAGGGTTAGGCACATTTTTCATTTTCATAGATGCTGCCAAATTACCTTCCAGAATCGTTGTACTACATCCTGCCAGCTGTAGATGAGAGTCTTTGTTTCACTACGTTTGTACAAACACACCATATGATAAGACATTTTCATTTTTACCAATCTGGTGGGCGAGAAATGGCATTTTATTTTTGTCTCCATTCGTACTTCCCAGATTCTCAATGACATTAAACTTAAATATTTTCTTGTATGTTCATTAACCATGATAAGCCTTTCTGGAAAATGCCTGTTTGTTCTGTTTGCTCATTTTTCTATCAGGATGTTTTAAATTTTCTACTGGTTTTGTAAGTTTTTCATCTATATGTTGGTTCTTGCGAGTTAATGCCTCTTTTATTCCTTTCCTCTCATTTTCTTTTTTCCAGTTTTACTGAGGTATACTTAGCAAAATTTGTGTATATATTTAAGCTGTGTAACATGATTTTTAAAGTGGCCCAATGTGATGAGTTAATATACTTACACATGGTGAAATGATGGTCACAATCCAGTTAATTCAGATATTCATCATCTCAGGTCACCTTACATAGAAGTGCAAACATGGCTTCAAGATGCTGATGTCATTTCCTTTGATGTTATGCCTAAAAGTAGGACTGCTGAGTCACATGGTAGTTTGATTTTTAATACGTTAAGGAACCTCTGCATTGTTCTCTATAATGGCTGTACCAATTTATATTCCTACCAGCCATGCACCGAGGCTCCTTTTTCTCCACATCACTTGGTATCACTGGTCTTTTTGATAACAGCCGCCCTACCGGGTATGCAGGGATCAGTGTCATCTCTTATGATATTGTGGTTTTGATTTGTGTTCTACTGGTGAGGAGTGATGCTGAACACCTTTTCATTTACCTGCTGACAATTAGTACATTTTTTGGGGGGCGGGGGGGGGATGTCTGTTCAGGTCCTTTGTCTATTTTTCAGTCAGGTTAGTCGTTTTCTGGCTACGGAGTTGAAGAATCTCCTTCGATAGTTCGGATATTAACTCCTTATCAGATACGCGGCTTGTAAGTGTTCTCCCTCATTCTATAGGTTGCACGTTCACTCTGTCGACTGTCTCCTTTGTGTACAGGAACTCTCTAGTTTGATGAAGTCTCTCTTACTTACTTTTGCTTTGGTTACCTGCGTTTTTGTTGTCATATCCAAAACAAACAAACAAACAAATAATTATTTCCAATTGTCAAGAAGCCTTTCCCCTCTGTTTTCCTCTAGGAGTTTTGCAGTTTCAGGTCTTAGTCTACACTTTTAATCCATTTCGAGTTAGTTTTGGTATATCGTTTGAGATAAGGGCTCAGTTTCCTTCTTCTGCATGTGGCTTTCCAGTTTTCCCAATCCCATTGTGAAGAGAGTGTTCTTCCTGTCTTGTGTATCTCAGCACCAGTAACAAAAACCAGCTGACCATATGTGTTTGAATTTATTTCTGGGCCCTCTATTCTGTTCTATGGGTCTATGTGTCTGTTTTTATACCAGTGCCCTACTGTTCTGATTACTATAGTTTTGTAACAAAGACATAAAAAGCATACAAATCAGAAATGAACAAGTTAAATTGACACCATCAATCTTACACATACAAAACCTTAAAGACTCCATTAAAAAAAAAAAAAACCTGCTAGGCCTAATAAACAAATTCAATGAAGTTGAAGGATACAAAATCAATACATAAAAACAACTGTATTTCTAACACACTAACAATGAACTATCTGAAAAGGAAATTAAGAACACCATTCTAATTACAATAGCAACAAAAAGAATTAAATATTTAGGAATAAATTTATCCAAGAAGGTAAAGGATCTATACACTGAAAATTATGAGACATTGATGAAAGAAATTGAAGATGACAAAACTAAATGAAAAGATATCTGAAGGTCGTGGACTGCGAAACTCAGTATTATTAAAATGCCCATACTACCCAAAGCCATTTACAGGTTCAATCTCTATCAAAATTGCAATAGCTTTTTTTCAAAGAAAGAGAAAAACTAATCTTATATAACCAACCCTGAATAAACAAAGCAATCATGAAAAAAAAAAAAAAAGAACAAGGCTGGAGGCAGCATTAGACTTCCTGGTTCACATTCTTCTCATTTTACCAGGGTTCAGAAAGGGAGAGAAGATAAATGCATGTGGCCAACCCACCGCATCAACGAGAAGTCTGGAGCTCTCCATACGTCCAGCCCTCTTCCCCCATTGCGCAAGCTGGTTTCGGTACTGTACGTGCAGCTGCAATGTCACTGTCCCTCTAACATGTCACCCACTAGAGCACTTCTAATTTCTTCTCTCACCCAAGAGTCAGATAGAGAGAAGGCTTTTATTCTGGAAGTGCACATGGAAAGGGATATTTCTCCGTGGATTTACTAAGATATTTAGTTACTATGAGTCCTTTAAATAATTTGGTTTTTGATTGTTTGTTTGTTTGTTCCATTCTTGATACGTTTGAGCATTATCCCAGAGGGCAATTGGGTACTTACTTAGGGTCATGGGGAGTAGCTTGCTTGTTTTAAAACTACGGTTGGAGCTGAGGGAAGATTCGGTGTAGTAAGAGTCTGCCATTTTTGTGCATTTAATTAAGAGCTCTTTATGTTCGATTTGCCCAGATCATTTCATTGGGAAAGCATCCCCATATTAATTCTCATGACCTTGTGCTTTCTTCTTTTGTTTTCATGTGTCTGTGTATTGCTATGGTTTCGAAAAGCCACTCCAGGTCAAATAGGGAATTTCTTCTGGCTTTGTGACTAAATGATGCTTAAGCAGTATACCAATGAGACATTCATTACGCAAGGTGCTAAGGCAAAGCACCCAATGATCTGTGAAGGAAACAGAACTTCATCTTTGGTATTTAAAAGTACTTTCCAAGACAGATTATAGCAGTTCACCACAAAAGGAAAAAACAGTCTCAAGTAATTTTATAAGACAAAAGAGAAGCAAGTCTGCAGTATCTTCACTTAAAAACATAAACTGCGTGCAGTCTGAGTTATTCCCAGAGTCCCTGAATAGGTAAAAGAAAAGTTCTACAAAATACATCCACCAGAAGTACTGTAGTAAATTGCCCAATTACTCATGCTCTATGGAAACTTTCAAAATGCAGTTTACACCCCTTGCTGAACTTGTTAGTTCATTTTCAATTGCAAGGAACAACCAAGTGGTCTCTTTTTCCAATATCTGGGCCGTGGAAAACAAGCAGGGTCATAAACTAGATAGGTATCATCATTTATATCTGAAGAGGCTACAGCCAATTACATTACCATACTTTGCTGTGTATAATGTACACTTTTTGCCCACATTTTTGAAGGGAAAATTAAGGATGCACATTATACCTGGGTAGTACCTGAAATACCTTGTATCTATTCTTGTGTTTTGTAATTATTTGTTACATAAAATTTCTTGTACCATAATATATTCAAAAAGAAATGCTAAAATCCCTTTACAATACAAAAAAAAAGAAAAAACCCCAAGTATCTAAATATAAACGTATAAAAATTTGAATTAGCCCCAGCTGGTGTAGCTCAGTGGATTGAGTATTGGTCTGCGAATCAAAGGGTCACAGGTTCAATTCCCAGTCAGAGCACATGTCTGGGTTGCAGGCCAGGTTCCCAGTAGGGGGCGTGTGAGAGGCAACCATACATTGATGTTTCTCTCTCTCTCTTTCTCCCTCCCTTTCCCTCTGTCTAAAAATAAAATACATAAAATCTTTTTGAAAAATAAAAAATAAAAGTTTGAGTTAAAAAAATTAAAATGAAAGTTTTTTCCCCTGAAAGTTTGGGCCAAAAAAGTTGGTGCGCATTATACACGGCAAAATACAATATTTCCTGGGTTACCTGCAGGGCAACAAAGAGATGCAAGAGAAAAGTCAAGACGTTGTTTGCACACAGGCTGGTCATGTCAATAGGGCACTGACCTCAGGCTTCCGCCCCAGCCGTGGGCAGGGGCTGGATGAGGAGGTGCTCTGGGAGGACAGTGTTCTTCAAAAGGCCCACCAGCTCAGGAGGAGGCGGCATCATAAGGGAAGGGGATGAATTCTGGCTTCAGTAATGCATCCCGAAAGCATGGCCATTAGCAAGGCACTTAATCTTTATTTTCAAGTATGATTATATATGCTCCACAAGGACTTCATGAAGGATAAGAGATACAGTCCTTGAACAGAGGCAGTACAACGTGTGGCACTTAATAGGTGCACAGTTAAGTTCCTTCAAATCCCTTCTTTCATACCACATAAGGAATCCCAATCATTGAGCTGCCATTCTCACGCTGGGCTGCCACACCAAAGAGCAGGGCGCACCTGCGAAACCTTCGAGCAGCTACAAAGAAGAGCGTTTTTCCGCAGGCCGGTCTCAGGCCCCCACACCGACACGCACTCGCGCTTCCGCCAGTAAGGTCCGTGGGTTGTGACTGGCCCTCCCTTGCTGACATACTTCAGATTCTTCTTCATAAATGTGACGTGAAGTGTTTTGTCCCATGGCTATAAGTGTTCTTCAAGGACAAAAGTAAATATCTGAAGGTGGGATAGCTTTCTAAAAAAATTTTTTTAAGGCTAATGAGTGTTCATTCTAAAGACACAGGGATCAGAATAATAACTTTCAAGCAAAACATATGCTGTTGCTCTAGGGGTTGATTTCTTTTCAAGGTTTTTTTTTTTTTCACTCCTTATTATATACATAAGTGTGATAAGTTCACTGTTTAATCAGGAATAGGGTCTCAGACAATGTGACAGGAGGAACTCAAACCTTGCCTAAGCCACCACCATACCTACGTCATGGGATCCTTTCTATTAAAACCTCTATATAAGATGACTGGGAGTTCGATTTATTAAAAACAAATAAATTGGGATCGACAGAAAATATTTTATTGCTTGAACTGCTAACTAGCTTCGCATGTGGAGGCTCTTTCTCTGTTTCTTCCAGTAGGTTCCATTGCTCAGTCCAGCCCTACTTCCAGGGCGGATCCTGCTTCCTCTTCCGTACCCAGGCCTCAGGCACCCAACCTGAGAGTTTCTATGTGGCCCCCTGATCTCGGCGTTTGCCACTTCCTCTCTCTGTTTCCCTATGAACCACAGGTAAGGTGGCTCTTGCAGCTTCCAGAGTTCAGAGACCCCTGAAGTTCTCCACCCCAGCCACCATCTGCTACACGGAGGGCTCCTAGCCCCTCACTCCTGGGCAAAAGAAGTGGATCCCAGGCAGGCTGTCCTCCTGCTACGCACACGGTGAACACAGCTGATTATCCTACCAAAACTAAATGGCTGTTAGGGTTTTGTTCCTGTTACGATCCTGAAAGAGGTTCAGCTTGCCTGGCCATTTAAAAGTTTTGCTCTACATTTTCAAAATCTGAATTGTCCAGAATGAAATAATAAAGACCATTTGGAAATTGTGTGGGAAATAAGACTAAAATTATAGATTCAACAGAGATATCTGATGTTCAGTATCTTATTTTTAAAGAGCTACCATTTGTGGAGCTTAAGGGCTCGGTGCTAAGGGTTAACTTAATACAAACAATCTCATTTAATTCTCACAAGGCAATGCTCTTCTCAGAGGTGATTAGGTGACATGTCCAACATATGGTCACTAATAAGTGCTGTGCATGTCTGTGAACCCAAGCCAATACACCCAGGAGCCCACACTCAAACTGTCGCACTAACACTTCCACAAGAATAATGTATCTGTCCTTCATTTACTAGGTTAAATAAGTTTTAGGGTTGTTTCTAACTATAAGCCTGCGGAGGGCCTGGACCGAAACTCTCAGAGATCTCAACTCAGAAATATGCACAGAGGAATCTTGAATACATGCTTTTTGATTAGGACGATAATAATTAAAAATAAAATTGTATGAGTGATCATAGGGAATACTGATTAGACCAATTTAATAAAACCTCCATCACCACTCCACTGAAGATACATTTTAGCATCTTGATGATTTAATAGAAGATTGCTATATTGCAATTCCCAGCTGCATAAAACCTATTCTCAAGCATGATCATTATAATCTCGTGCTTTATTAAACATCTGAAAGAAATGGCATAATGGTCCTTCAAGGACAGCTCCATTAGGAAAAAAAAATAGAATAAGCTACAGCATAATGTGTTTAAAATGCTTTTTTAAAATAGTGTTGTCATTAAAGTGATCAGCACCTGGGTTATTCTCAGTGAAACAGACTGAGGTCTGCTGATTAAAGAAATAGCTACACCCTCTTTTCCTGGCCCATTAAATGAACCAAAGATATAATCTACACAAGTCTTCCTGTGGCCTAGTTTTCATTAGGATGGAAATTTTCAAAAGCCAGTTAGATATCAGTGCAATAAACTAGGCTGGGAAATAGAGGAACAAAGTGATACATAGCTTTATTGACTAACATAATTTAATTGACTATATATATTTTCACTTACAAATTGGTCAAAATGGCCTCCTAATTCAGTTCGACACTAAGAGAGCTGCTTTCTAAAGATCGAACACAGTTTTTGAAAAGCCCAGCTCATCATACTAAATCTTTGCCTGGCTCAAATTGCATTAGACATTCAGAATAAATCTTGACAAATAGTCAATTAATATTCCCCAATCCACATCTAACATTACAGGTAGGACTCTAAAAAATCTGAAAAATATCTGAAAAATCTAAGAGTCTGAAATATGAATGATAACCTCAATAAAACTTACATTTGTCTAGTGACATAAAATTTACAAATAACCTCCAGGTCTGTTTCCGTTTTAAAAATCCTCACATCAACGCTGTTATGATTCCCATTTTTAAGACGAGGAAACTAGGGATCGGAAAGATTCTATGACTTGTCTAAGCTGACAGAGCCTCAGCGGCGAAAAGGGGATCCCCAGCCAGAGCTTCAAACCAGCCCTCACACTCTGCTCGGTGTTTTAAGTTAGAAGTTTCTCCTTACCTGACACTGGCCATGCTGCCCAGACTCCAGAACATCATTACATGCTTTTGTAAATGAATCTGGAAGTGGTTTGTGAAAAATGAACCCCTTTGCACGCAGCAGGCAGTGATAACCATTATCCACCTGCTGTGAGACTTAAGGCAAGTTAGTAAATCTCTTTGAAACTTAACTTTCTCTTCTTAATATCAAAATAATAACATACTTGCCTTTGAGAGAAATCAATGAAACGGCACGTCCGAGAAACTCTCAAGAACTTGGCAAGTGGGGAGTTCTCAAAAATGACTTCTTTAATGTGCATCTCAGTTTGAGTGCTATCAGAGGCTACCTGATGATTAAAGCTGCGAATGTAGCTTTTTTCTTTTCAAAGGTGGGATATTTGGAGGTAAAATAAGTGGCACGTGGACTTGATGGCGTGCTCATTTATACAATAAGAAATAAAAGAGCACGGGGAGGCAACAGAAATAGGGAAAGAGCAGAAAGGTAAAGGCCGAAGGAAATCAAAAAAGAAGATTGCAAGAAAAATCGTACTTACACACGTGTGTGTATCAGCCTACGGACGACGACTGAATGGCCCAAAGCAGAAAGAGCATTTATATGCTTATTAAATCCTCCTGACAGCCCTACAAAATAGCTAGTATTGTTATTGTCCTCATGTTACAGAAGAGTAAATTGAGGTGCAGAGGGTTTAAGGATCTACCACAAGGTCGCACAGCCAGTAGGTGACAGAACTGAGAATCAAGCCCTGGCTCTCTGGCCCCCGAGTCTGTGGTCTCGTTCCTGCACTATTCTGCGCCTGGTCTTAGCTGGGGGTCAAAGGCAGCGGAGGGTAGAGTGGGTACTAAAATACTCAATTACACAGCTAGGGGATATTTGTCTTGAGGGCAAAAACCACCCGAGTGTGCTACAGATTTGCACACACCCAGCCGGTGCAGCAGGTCACTAAAACCTTGGGACCATGAGACTATAATGTAGACGCTGTTCCTTGTCGTGGCTGAAAGACACTGACTTTTCCCAGAACACCAGCTCAAGCGTTGGGCTTGCAGGGCTAGTCCTTTCCCTGAAAGCTCAGGGAGGTCCGCCCGGGAGAGTCGGCTGCAGGTGTTGGCAGGCCCCCGTCTCATTGTAGCATCTTTCCGGGCTTTTCTCAGGCCATTCTTCGCTCTCCTCACTCATAAGCACTGCCATGTTGCCTTATCCTTCCGCAGCTGCTGAGAAAGCCCTTCAGTCCTGGCTCCGCGGTTGGAGCTGGTTCCGACTGGGTTGAACCACTGTTAGCTGCATGCCCTTTAACCTCCTTGACATTTAACTTCCTTGAGTACTCCATCTACAAAAATCAGCATAGCAGTATTTGCCTCCCCGGGAAGGTGTGAAGGGGCAATGCCATTGTACCTGTGAAAATATCTGGTCGTCTATAAACGTTTGTCGAAGCAGGACGTCAGGAGCTAATGCTACTTATGAACAGCTGGACTGACTGTTTCTAGACACTCGCTGCTGGTGCATCCATCTCAACTTTAAAGATGACCTATAAATCACCTGAATTAAGCAGTTCAAAAAATTGGATGTGACATCAGATGCAGGACCATCTCTTTTCAGCACACCCAACAATGGCGCTTTGCTGTCGCCGCGGCTGCCGACAAAAACGAATGCAGCCCAAATATCCCGACCATTATTATATATCATTAATGTCACTTTTAGCATTGGAAAACTGCTTTTCTGTCATTTTTATGACTAATGACTCACCCATGCCTGGGACACAGTTACTATTGCTCGTTTTTCTCATAGAAGTGAATGGTTTGGAATACACAAACGCATTGGTATCAGAATCGGAATAAAACCACCTTACCTGTATTTCCCAGCCAAGCCTTACCAACCGGGATTAAAAGAAGTCCATAGCTTGAAAACAAATAATTTTCTCAATTACCCCAAACATATACCCAAGTAGGAATTATTTTTAATGGCCAAGGGTAATTCCAATTCACAAATTTAGAGATAATGAGTTCTGGACAAATCTGACAGTGATTAGGGAAACTAAGATATCCATTTATAGGAATGGTTACCAAGAACAGAGGTAAAATCTAAATGAAATATTGTTAATGCTAGAAAGAATAAAAGCTTTAGGTTAAAGCTTAAAAAAAAAAGGGGAGGGGACCATAACTCAAATGCCCTAGTTAGTACAGAAACTAGCATGAAAACCAAAATCTCTTTCCTCCAAGTGCAGTGCTGCTGTTTTTAAAGCATTATAAATAGAGGCATGAAAACCTACTGCGGTCTTATTACTTTATGAACAACTAGGCCCCTCCTACCCCAATACCAGGAAAAGCCTCACTGTACCTCTCTCGACACGTAGGAGTAGCCCAGGAGGGGCAAACGGTCAGTTGTTGGTCGACCAAATACTCACCATCATTGTACTAAGAATGGTCTATGTTCAAGGGCCCGGAGCACAAGGCCCCCTCAACCTTCAGACCCTCACTGAAATTTTCCCTTTTCCCTTAATTCACATGCGCAGGAGATGAAGCTATAATAATCTATAGTGCTAACTGAAGGTGGCTGAAATTCCGAGCAAATAAATTATTTGAAGCAATTCGTTCGCTAAAATATCTAGACTTGGCTGTCTCAGTCTGGCATTTATTGTCACTGACACCTACCTGAGAAGATTTTCAGACGAGAATGCGTTGCATCTTCAGTCAGACTCACTGCACTGTAGTCCACTTGGGACTTTTCTTTTAATTTTAAGAACTAGCTGTTTAAAATGACTTAATTGCTTTTGGTGTGTTTTTGACTTGTATACAAATTACAGATCATAAATTTTCTAATAACGAATCGCTCACAGGGTTTTGAGCGGGCCCTAACATGAGACTCTCGATATAGAAGTGGTATTTACATATGTACCCAAGTAATTCACACGCAGTGGAAGCCACGTTTGCTAACGCCAAGGTCACGGGTAGATGAGCTCTGATTACACAGAATGCAATGCCACTGCAGAGTTTCCATTAGGTCCAGGGAATCCTGCAGTAAGGCTGCAGTTTTACTCTCATCACACATCTCCATTTCATCTTGTTGTTTCCTTTAAAAAAAACCATATTTGACTTGAACCTTAAGGCATATAGTTTCTGGGAAATTCTCCCTTAGTCCATTATTATTTCTTTGTCATGACCTATTTGACCACTGGCTCCGTTTCCACTGATGTTCAAAAGAACAGGAGGAGAAGGAGTGTGATACTACGGGTGTTTACAATGGGTATTTACAAACGCCTGCGCAGCATCTCCCTTCGTTGTACAGAGTACATCTCGCTTTTCAACAATTATACTCCATGAAACCCGCAGTGCCTTCTTCTAGCTTGTGGCAGGAAGCAGCTAAGGGAGAGTGGGGTTGTAATGCCAAGGGGTGGGCATGGGCGGCTAACAAAAGTGGGGGTCCTGTGCCTAGAAGCTGATGAGACTGGGTTTTGCTGGGGGTTCCCTCCTTGACCTCAGGCCCACATATAAGAAGATTGTGCCCAGACTCTTCATCAGAGAACCCAAATAAAAGGACATTTGGACAGTGAACACTGGTTTTATAATAGCAGAGACAGGGAAATTCTGTCAAAATAGCAACTTTTGTTTTTGCTATTGACATTATGAAAATGAATATTAATGGTATGTGTACTTGTTTGGCTATTATATTCTTATTCATCTTGCTTGTTGACTTTTATTGTTATATTACAAATAACTATATGTATTTTATATATATATATATATACTCTATATGTATTATATATATATATATTCTATTATAGTTAATTTACCCAAACATGCTTAAGTCACATGTGCACATATTTTTTCTTAATGGAGAATAAGATACAATACTTTCTTCATGAAACTCTGATCTCTTGGCTTGGTAACGCACTTTCCTGGTCTTTACCTATTTTGAATGGTCCCTTCTCTGTTGCCCTCTACTGTTCCTCACTTTGCTTTCGTCCCTTAGGTGAGTATGAGCTCCAAGGCGCTGGCCTCTCTTCCGTGTTAATCCCTAATACGCCCCTGAGCCGCAGCGCCACATTCCCGTCACCTTCACACGTCCGCACCTCCTTCCAGCCAACTGCCCCATCAGCCTCTTCGTGTCTCTGTTTTCGACGTTCGTTCCGTAGCCTCGTCAAGTGCTCGTACCCACGCATGCACGTATGCACCCCGCACCAACTCCTCCCTCTCATTTCCCTAATGCCCTTTATTGTACCAACATTCTTTGAGGCCATCAGATTCAAACCTGTGGCCATTCTGGATTCTTTGTATCACTTCACCAAATCATTACCATCCCGGGCACTGCACGCGATTTCTGACATGGCCTTCTTCTCTAGGTCTCCATTTAATTCACTCTGCAGATAACTAAGCACCTCTTGACCGCATCAATCTTATGAACAAAATATCCGATAAGACTCTGGAACGACCACCTAAAGCTTCGGTGTAATTTAGTGGAATTAATCGGACACAGGACTCTACCAAATGTAGTCATGCCTGTGTAAGGCTGCCTTCCATTCTGACGCTTCGTCTCCTTCCTCTGCTAAATACCAGCAAACCTAGAGTGTGCTTTCCTGTCCATTCTCCTGCTCCTACCTCAGCCTTGTCCCTTTCATCTGTGCCTGCTGAAATTTTGCCCTCCTCCAAGGGGCAGCTCAAGCCTCAGAGAAGCCTTCGGTGCCTCCTGTCACCCTTTTTCTGCCCCTAACTTGCTGAGGCACTACGGACAACTCCTACCACATCTCTGTCACGCAGCCTTGACTTGTCCCACCTGGACCCTTGTCATGCCTCACCGCCAGGGCGCCGACGTCTTCCGATGGAAGCTGTGCCTTGCCGACCACGGTAACTCTCAGGGCAGCCAGAACATGGCCTTGCACACAGTACGCGCTCAGTACACACATGTTAAATTTCGAACAGTAGGCGTTTGAACTCCCGGGAGGAAGGAAGAGGTGCCATGAACCAAGGAACAGACAGGCCCCAATGAAGAAATGACAAGGCATAAGGAAATAAGCGGTGCATGTAATCATCACAAGAACTCCTTTGAATACACTTGGAATTCAACGAAGTCCAGGATCTTTGGTGACCCGATGTCCACACTCCACGGAGGGCCCACTACCAAGACTCCAAGGGCCTTTGCTACAACTTCTGTCTTAAATATTTATGTCAGCTTTGATAACTGGGCTCATTTGTTCTTCCGCTGAATACTCCAGTTCTGGTATCTGGGTCCCTTGGTTTGATGGCACCGCTATGCCTTTATTATTCTTCCCTGCCCCCAGTCCCCGGGGTTTGGGGTTCCAGCCCGTGTTTCTTAATAGGGTCCTCAACCTCCTCCAGCATAAACTTCTACACCTGCACCTCAGCCCAGGGCCCTCCACCTGTTGACGCAGCTCTTGATACCAAGTGCCTGCCTCCTGTAAGGCCACTGTCAGGCTCCAACCACGACTTGTCCTCATGCCCTGGTGGCCCTTACTGTGAAGTCTCCCCTGTGCTGGCTCCTGCTGGCCTGGGTATCAACTTGGGCAGCCCCCCTAGATTAGCTCCCAAAGCAGACGACTGGTTGTACGTCTGTGGTGTAGCCAGCACCCAGGTGAGGAGGTCTGGGTTAGGGCATTGCTCTCAGGCCCTTCCTGCTCTAGGTGACCTGACTATGACCACAGACGTGACAAGCTGGCAGGAGGCTAGCTATAGAGAACCCAGAAACACACAGCAAAATGCCATGCACCTTCAGAGCACTTGGGGACAGCTGCTGCCTCTGGCTGGATCTGCCCTCAGGAGACCTTGTAATGCTGTGGTCAGAAAAGTGGGACATTTTTAAGAGGAAGGAGTTTGAAAATCTCATCATCAGCTGCTATATTTCTGTAATAGGTGCAGAACGTGCATCTAAGCAATAAATACATGCACTTTGAATTGCTTCGGAGCCATTGAAATAAACCAAATTTCATTTTTAATGCACGCCATAAACTTTTCCCCTAGGATATCAGTTAAAATTCCTCTAACTTAAAAAAAAAAAACAACTAACAACTGACTTGTTCTGTATTCCTATAGCTCAGAATAAATAGATCAACTAACTTTAAAGTTGGCAGGTTTACAGTTCTCACAGAGAAGAGAAATTAAAGCCAAACTGAAGATAAAATATAAGTATTTTTTATTTTTATGAAGTCTTAAAATTACAGAGCTGAACATACAAGGTCAATACAGAGCTGGCAGAGAGCTGAAGTTAGATATTTCCAACATGAGTTTTATTTCTTAAAGTGAGACAGCGTGATGGAGGGGGTGGGGTGTGAGCTGCGTGCCTGGTGGGTGAGCGATGGGTTGTGAGGTTCCAGGCAAAGGGCTCACCACAAGTGAAGGTTTCTAGGCAGATCCTCACCCCAAGGTTCTGATAAATCCCTCCCCAAAGATATGTCGAAATGTGAACTGAGGAGTATAACATTTTCTCAAGCATTTGCAAACAATTGTCTTTACTTTGTAATTATCTTGTATTTGTTTTCCTATGTATTTGCATTTTCTAACCCACCAGTGGTCATGCTTCACAGGACAAGATCTCTGCCTTCCTCAGTTATGGCCATAATCCCAGAGTCAGGACTAATGCGCGTGGCAATTTTTCAGTGAAAATTTGTTGAATGACATTTTTATTCCTACTACGACCCCCGCAAGGATGCTCGCCAACTTTAGGTCCTATTCCATGCTTGAAATTATTTTTTTGCTTGTTCACTATATATATGAGGGCATCCAAGCACTGTAATTTAAGGTGTGACTTTCAAAGGCAATATTTTATTTTATCACTTTGAAAGCAGGTCTCTACAGCATGAGAAAAAATATTAATCTTCCTTGTATTTGTCTCTCTGATCACTAGCAACTTATTAACATTTAATTGTCTTGAATTTGAATTTAGTTTCCAGGAAGCTTCAAAGAATTAGCACACTGAGTGAATTCTTGTAAGATATTAGTTTTTTTATCTCAAAGGATAGTTAATTTAGCTTGTTTACATGACATATTTGCACAGAGTTAAAGGTTAAACTGCAACTTGAAAGTCTCAATATAAGTGACAGTTGATATTAATAATTTTATAATTACTGAAACTATGATTAGAATTGTCTAAACATCTTGTGCTAGTAAAAGTGTCATGCGATTCTGACTCATCCTCCTGGGAGATGACCTGACTTTGGAATTTTCATTACCCCTAAAATTATCAGCTTCAAAACAGCACTTAGAAAAAGAAATTAGCATAAGCCTTTAAATGAGTTTTTTTTTCCCTGAGAAGCTATTTGCTCATATAAAATTCAAAGTCAACAATGAAATTACTTAAATTAATCATTCCTTCATTCACTCAAACACAATTACTGCATGTCTGGTATGTGTTGTTTACTATTCTGAGTTCCAGGGATGCCAAAAAATAAATCTGTAAGATGCCACCCCTATTCCTGAGGAGTCTAATAGGGGTGTCAGGTTTTCACTGATTGGTTTCATAAGCATTGGTATTTACATACGTTGCTATAGGAGAAGTTCTGGGTTTGCCTTCCGCTTGAGACGCTCGATGGGGGGTGGAGCTAGCCTGTGCTCCCGGCTGAATCTTTCATGTCAGGTGTATTAATAAGCATGTGTTAACAGGTGACGTTGGTGCTAGAGATGTAGAAAGATAAACATGGGAACAGAGAGCAACGTACATTGTGGCAAGTGGGATGATAACGAAACGCTCCCTGTGCTTTATCGCCTGGAAGGAATGTCTAAGTCTACCTGCAAAGCCAGGGAAGGCCTCTCCCCGGAGACACCGCTGGGCCAAAGCATCTTCGTGCCCGGCAGGAGAGGGAGTTCCAGGCAGGCAAGAGAATGCGCATGCTCTGAACCCACAAACCTGTCGGTGCCACTGGCAAGGAAATGTGAAGAGTGCTGTGACATAATCAGTATTTTTCTCAGATTTTCTAATAAACTGTTACCTCGGCATAAACAAGGCTTCTGCAAGTAATCTAAGGGAAAAATTGTTATTGGGCTAATGTTGATAATTTTTTAAAGATTTTGTTTATTTACTTTTAGAGAGAGGGGAAGGGAGGGAGAAAGAGAGAGAGAGAAAAACATCAATGTGTCAGAGATACATGGATCAGTTGCCTCTCCCATGCCCCCCACTGGGGACCTGGCCCGCAACTCAGACATGTGCCCTGACTGGGAATCGAACCAGCAACCTATTGGTTCTCAGGCCGGCGCTCAATCCACTGAGCCACACCAGCTGGGGCTGGGCTAAAGTTGATTTTTTATAATTATTTACTCAGAGGGCAGAAGACATTTCACTATATAATTTACAAAGTTTAATTACGAGTTGTCTTTTCAAATATTAGTATTTTTTATTACTTCCAGGAAGTTTTTTTTTTTTAACAATTTCTGTATAAGCCTGGAACCAAACCAGAGCCACAGCTGTTGCTTGTTGAAATGATTGACTATTCTGATCTTCTATACCCTGAGAAGGCCAGCATCAAAGGCTTCAAACATCAAGCCACCGTTTTCCCTGGTCTGATAAACCACCTCCACTGTGTACTGAAAAACACAATTAAATTAATATATGCATCCAACCAACCGATAAACAGTGGTTCTTGGAGGCTGGAGAGGTACATTATTTGGGGTCTACATCCAGAAATAAGTTCAATTAGTGCCTCAGGAAAGTAAAGCCAAAAAGACGAGAGCCGTCTGCTCACCCTTGAGAAATGAAGGAGAGAAAACAGCCCTCTTCCGACGGGACAGAACGGTGGGGCTGAGGGGAGATGAAGACAACACACAGTGCAATGTACAGGAGAGCAACCACGGTGCTGCCGTATCTTTAAAAACTCAATGGAGGCCCTGGCTGGTGTAGCTCCCTGAATTGAGCATCGACCTGCGAACCAAAGGGTCGCTGGTTCGATTCCCCAGTCAGGGCACATACCTGGGTTGTGGGCCAGGTCTCCAGAAAGGGGCATGTGGGAGAGGAAAACATACATGAATGTTTCCCTTCCTCTCTTTCTCCCTCCCTTCCCCTCTGTCTAAAAATAAATAAATAAAATCCTTTAAAAAAAATTTCAGTAGAAGGAATGACTCAAGCTCTGGAATGTTTAGGTTGAAAAACTATAATTCTAGAGAGAGAAATAATGATAACTGTCTTCAAATGTAGGGAAAGCGTGACGGTTAATTGTACGTGTCAACTTGACTGGGCCATGGGGTACCCATGTATTTGGTCAAATACGATTCTGGGTGTTTCTCTAAGGGTGTTTTGGGATGAGGCTAACATGTAAAGTAGATTGCCCTGCGGGGGAGGGGGCGGCTTGATCCAATCACATGAAGGTCTGACTAGAACAAAAGACTGACTCCCCCAGGAAGTGTTCTCCTTGATGGTCTACAGACAGAACTGCAGCTCCACCTGGGTCTACAGCAGGTCTCAGCTTTCAGACGTGAACTGGGATTATCAACTCTGCAGATTTTGAATTGTCAGGTTCCACAATTATGTGAGCCAATTCCCTGTATTAAATCTCTTTAGAGGATTGATAGATAGATGAGTAATTTCCTATTGGTTCGTTCCTCTGAAGAACCCTGGCTAATAGTCGACGGCCATACCACCCTGAACGCACCCCATCTCGTCTGATCTCGGAAGCTAAGCAGGGTCGGGCCAGATTAGTACTTGGATGGGAGAACCCTGAATGATAGAGCAAGCAGTAAGAAAGTCGGCATACCATGAGAAAATACGAGAAACTGAGAAAGTATAAGACATTTCGGGGTAACAGCAGGTAGGACAGCTTCCATGAGTAGAGTTCCTATGGGGACATTGTGGAGAAGGTGATGGAACAGTTAAACTGGAGCCATGGAATTGAACACGTAGGCGTCCACATCCCTGGAGGCCTTTGAGCAAGATGGGGGCATAATTAGCATAATACCTTAGGAAGATGTGTCTGGATGCAGCTATATGCCCTCCCGGAGGAGAAAGAGTTGGGAGGCCCCAGGTCCAGTCACACTGACGCAGGGTGAACCGAATTCTGAATCGAAAGCACTGGGAAAAAAATTTTTTTTTAAATTTATTTTTAGAGAGAGGGAGGGAGAAAGAGAGGGAGAAAAACATCAATGTGTTGTTGCCTGTCACATGTCCCCTACTGGGGACCTTGCCTGCAACCCAGGCCTGTGCCCCGACTGGGAATCAAACAGGTGACCCTTTGGTTCGCAGGCTGACCCACTGAGCCACACCAGCCGGGGCTGGGAAATATTCTGAGTTAAAAGTTCGATTGGCCAGGGTGGGGGCAGGGTGGGGAGCCGCGCCTGAAGTAAAACAAAATCATTGAAGAAAATGTAAAAAGACTGGATTTCTCCTCTAAACATTACAATTTTTGCATTTTTCTGCATTTCTCCTAAATAAAGCCCTCCAGTAGAATTGTCAGGACTTCCTTGAGTGCCTCTGTGATGGCTTCATCTTTCTAGCAAATCTCTAGGATAAAAAAAAAAGATTCTCAGGCCTTAAAGCATCCACAGTCCTGTAAGTCTTTTAAAGCCAAAAGCAAACGACAGGCCAAGCAGCACTAAGACCTAAAACTGGAACTTTCCCCATTATAGCACATAAACACAGTACTCTGAGATATGCTGGCCAAACCCCAAACAACTCAGGCGACAAATAAGATGAGGCAAAAACAAGCAGGGTGGCAGATAAAACATTGAGAGTGTATAAAGGGCACAATTAATTTAAAAGCCTAAGTTGAATTCCCTCTCCCTCACTCTCTCTCTCTCTTCGTAAGGTAGTCCTTTCGCTTTTTGTCAACAAGGGAATCGCTGAAGTTAATCTTAAGGAAAACTATTCTATCATGTTTGAGTTTCAAAAGCAATATGAGAAAGTAATAAATACCATATTAATATAATACTTCTAATTTGACTCTAATAAAGATATTTACTGAAGGTAAAGCTGTGTTTCCAGCGCCTTTTAGACAGTAAAGAAATACTAGACTTTGGGAGGGGCTAGGCAAACCCCAAAAGGAGGAAGGAGATGCCAGAATGCTCACGGATTTGCTAAGAGCTGATTTTCATACCAAGTTGACGTCCTCTCCAGGGTTAATTGCTTCTAGATAATATTTACGGTACCTTACCGAGAAGAGCTCTCCCCACTATCTTCTCACTTCCACTCTGCTCCCAGGGCACCTGTCAGTGACAGCAAGCTTCCACCCAACTTGCTCCCATAAAAAAAAAAAAAAAGCCTAGCTTGCCAGGACAATGGTAAACACGAGGCTTCGAGAAGGAAATCCCAGATCACAGCGGGACATTTTCACTTCTGTCAGTTCCTGGTTTCTCCCTGGCACCGGGGCTGGGTTACCGAGATCATTCTTCCCTCTTACTGTGATTGGTAGAGAAATGCCCAAAGGCCACAGAGCTGAACAACTGTGGACACCGCTGGCCCTCTAGAAACCTGCCTTACATGGTCCCAGGCCCGCGCCGAAATACGTGTTCTAAGGTAAATGCCCACTGTGACTGGGAGCGTATTTTACATTGAATCTTCAATATGCAAATGGGAGATTCACCGGGGGTATCGTAAGAATGAAATCTCTCCTCCGTTCTGTCATGCGCTTTTACATTAAAGGGAAGAAGAGTAATTTTTAACACACCCTTACAATGGTTTTATGCAAATTCTTCAAGTGAGGCAAATTATTTTTGCATTAAAACTTCCCAACCCCATAAAAACAGGAGAGAATTTATGTGGCATTTTAAAAGGATGTGAGGCACATTCTAAAGCTATTTCAACTCATTTATAAAGAAGAGTGAACATAAAAACAGGACATGGCATAATTAATGATAAAATAATTTATAGTGACCAACTCCTTCTCCATAAACACTTATGTATTTTCAGTAATCTGGTACAAATTCTGCCCCTCCAGGCCCCAATCCTTGACCACGCCACCGGAGAGAAAATGGTATCAGCTGAAATTCACAATATGGAGCTTAAATTCTCTAACACACATGCACGCACACACGCATACGCACTTCTCAAACTGGCTGCACACTAGAATTTCTGGAGCAGCCTAAAAAATCATGATACCTGGGTTTCACCCCTCAAAGGGTCTGCTTTAATTGGTTTTGGGTGGCAGTCTGGAGCACTGAGACTTTTTGAAAGACCCCAGGTAATATATAGAGTCCTGACTGTGGTCAATTGCAAGTATCTTAAGGTTGTTAGGCCAAAATGGAATATAAACCACCCCCCGTTAAGTAAATTGAAGAGTACACTCGGACGCCATGCTGAAAGGTTGTTCCATTTCCAATTCACCCTGCAATTCATGATTGATAGCAAGTTCAACCAATATTTCCTGAGCACCTACTATGTACCAGCCGCTGCGGTGAGCCCTGGAGACATGAGATCAAATCAGACAGACATGCCCCGTATTCACAGAGTATAGATTTCAGCAGGTATCTGTAGGCAGCTTTGTCTACTTCCTGTGTCCCAGCCACCGTTCTGTCTACTCTTCATATTTACCAACTGTGTTAGGAGGTTCTCAAAGTAGGAAATCGGGATTTGTCTACCTGGAACTTGTTTTTAAATTTCTCACAAACACAGATGAAAATTAGTGAACTTACATATCTCTATAACAGCAATAAGTGCACAGGTAATAAATTGATTTTGAAACTAATTAGCATTTCATAGAATCACCTGGAAAATGCAGAGCACATATTATCTGCTGATGATGTTTGATTTGCTGTTGTGAAGTTTATGAGAGAAATAAAAGATCAGCACAAACTATGCTATCTTAAGAGAGTAATAGGCTGATCTCCATCAGAGTGTTTACTAAGCCCACTCTTCTTCTTCCCATGATGAGTGATGTGGGTTTGGGCATAATTTGAAATAAGCTCTAAAATATTTCCCACACTTTTCAAAACAGTGCTTTTGGTTGCAAAGGGAGTGCAGAATAGCATTAAATAGGCCAGCACCATTTGTGCAATGTCATTTAATTTCTTTTGACTATGATCAGCTGAGAAGTCTGCTCACAATGGTTTGATGAGGTAAATTGAAATAATTGCTCCATTCTTACGTGGGAGAACGTGAGCGGTATTATCAAACTCACAATGCAAACAAGTAAGCGGAAATCTGAGCAAGAATTGATTCCAAAGAAAAACACATTTTTAGTCCTGCGTGGAGCCCACCACAACTTTCTCACGGCTCACACAGGCTGCATACGAAATGCCAGCCAGGCCTGGCGGTGTAGGGAGATGCTCTCAAACATTTCTATTATATATTCGCCACGCAAGCCGTGCATTTTCCATTTTTTTTTAAACTAACGAAGATCTGATTTTCTCGAGAATACCAATTTTGAAAGAAGTTTCTTTATTGCTATAATTTCCAAATATTTCTTCTAGTACAAGCTTCATTTCAAAGCAATACATGGGTAAATTTCTAACAAGGTTCACTTTTAAATAGCACAATGCGTAAGATTTTCTCAAGAGCACACAGCACCCTGGGTAGGTTGCCGAACCTTCCAGGCCAGCAGGGGACTCCTTGCCATGTTCCATCAGAGAAGATGGCACCAAGGAGGCTAATGCAAATGTTACGCCTGCACAAGAGGGTGAACAGATGAAGGGCTCAAAGCTGGAAAATATTCATATTTTGGCATTTTCTACATTGTGCATCAGGGAGAAAGACTAACAAAGAGTTGTGCGTTGAAGATCATAATAATCACTACAACAATGCAGGGATAACTAACAATAATTTACACTTTACAAATCTGTTTAAAACCTTGATCACCTTCAGTGACAAAGCGCTCACCGCTTTATTAGGTAGCTTGCTCTAATGTTAGATGGTTCTGGAAAAAAAATCCCTGCCAGTTCACCGTAAGTTCTCCTGTACAACAGTTTCTATCTTTTCATTCTTTCCTGTGCTAGCCATGTAAATATCTAAAGAAACTTATCATATCTATTACAAGCATTCTCTTCCTGTGTTAAAATCCTGAGTTCCAGAAACAGTTCATTGTACTGCATAGTTTCAGATGCCTTTTGATTGGATTCAACCTATGTTGAATGCTCTCTGGTTTGTAATTATTCCTGCCAGTGAGTTCGCCTCCAAATTAGACACGGTATTCCAGATTTGAGCTTACGAGAGCAGATGTCTGTGAGAATGTATCTTCCCTTCTTCTAAGCACTTGACCTTTCGTTGCCATGCCACACTGTGGACACAGGGTAGGGTCACAGTCTACTGAAGCCTTTGTGGTCTTTTTTCACATCAAGTGTTGTTGAGTCATGTTGGGTCTTTCCAACTCTGAACCACTGCAGATAAGGTTTAGTTTTTAGTACTTCATATTTATTCCTGTCATATTTCATATCTGTGGTTGAAATACATTATTCCATCCTATTAAGAAAAAATTTGATTCTGTCATCTATTCTCAGACTTGCCCTGTTCAACATTTTTTAAAATAACTCATATGAAGACATGTTTTAGAATGCATTTGCCATCCTTCATAGTTTGTATCTTCTACAAAACTCAGAAGTATATTTTCAACGTGTAACTGAAGCACGATTCAACCACACTGTCCTGAAGTGTTACTTGGCCAGAAGAAGAATAGATCCTAAAACCGATCCCCTTCCTACAACAATTATAGGGTAGGGAGTGGTCTGGCAAAGGGCATTATGCTTCTCTTTACAACATGTGTGTTGCCCACGCCGTCTCTGAGAATTGTCCTTGGGGCCAAGGGCCCATTTGGATTCAAAGATTACTCAGTGGGTGATTGCCAAGATGAGGAGAACTTTGCACCATACACTGGTAAGAAGTTCTTAAGCTGACCAGATCTAGGAGAGTAGGGTGGCTGAAGTCTCTCAGGATACTGTTCTAGACTAAATATATCAGGCTTCGAGACATGCATTGCTGGAGGACACCCACTGTCAGGAAAAAGAACGGGAAGGGACAGAGATTTCCTGTCTCAGTGGGGGTGGCACTCCCCAAAGGGAACCGAATGATGATTATGTAAACATAGGGGCATGACTACAGGAGGACCTTAAAAGCGATAGTGTATTTTTTTCATAGCATTAGTCGCTATCTGTTGGTTTATGTGATTTTCTTTGACTGCCCTTCCCGACCATCAAAATGCAAATCCCCATCTGAACAGGTGTAAGGGAACGCCATGTCTGGTTGCTTGCTGCTGCAAAAGTGGCTGGTGCTGATGTAGAGGAAAATGCTTTATTTTCATGAGCCAGCCACCTGGAAGACGGGGGACTCTTGTCTCAAAGCCCGCCTCCTCCTCTCAGTGGAGGCAGAGGTTTTTAAGGAGGGAGAGGGGACTGCAAAGCTCTCTACGTGCAGATGAGCACAGTCTATTCCAATAAGGCAAGTGACGGTCCGGTGTGTGTCATCCTGGCTTCACATCATCCTGGCTCCAGGATTGAAGGTCAGCAAATCTCTTGAGGCTGGGATGCCTGAGGGTCAGAGTCTGTGCCTTTTGAAGTTAGTTCCTGGGATTCTTATAGAAACATGCTGCTTATCTACAAGCCACATATGAGTCAGAGTCAGCACTTACAGAAACAATGTCAAAAGAAAGGTGGAGTGGGTTAGAATTTCCCACTGTTACCCAGGGGCCACCGTGATCTATTTTCCTCATGTGTTCTAACATCTAGAACAGTGCACAGAAAGTCTCCCAGTGACGACGTGTAGCTTTGAGGACATGGCAAAAGATGGACTGACACAGAGCAGAACATGAAGTGGCAGAGCAGGGACCTCAACTACATCCCTGAGAGAAAAATCCCTTAAAAACTGAAGCTCACTAGTTCTCCTCCCTTACTGGACACCTGCAGAGCCCTGAGTGGCGGTAATGTGAGCAGTGAAGAGATAGAGTCACAGGGGCGAACGTGGTCATTTCCACACTTGCCACTCTGCTGGACTCCATGAGGAGGAAGAGATAGCGTATATAGTGTACTGATGTCAGGAGTTGTCATAAAAGTGACCAGAAATGACATGAATGCTCCTAACTGCATTAAGAATGTCAGACCAAGTTCCGTTTTCCCAAGTATGCCAGAAGAGGTTGACCCTTAAAAGAGAGGGAGACTGTCATGTCATTTAACTCTGAATTTACAAAATCAATTATTTATTTGCAAAATAAAAGTACCGAATGGGACTACAGATTGCCTTAAGGTGACATGGCTCTAACACTTTACAACAGGCGTTCCATCCAGGGGGCCCATCTGATGCTCTTAGCCTGCCCTACAACGTCTCCCTGCTCACCACAGACACATCGTATTGGTGGGAAAGATGCCGGTTCTCTTAATGAAATCAAGATGTACGGAATCTATGGCATATGGTTTTTCCCTTCATCTGCAGTCCAACAATCTCATCCACCAATGCGAGGCAGAAACTTTGTGGCATCTTGTTCTTTAATGAGCCAGGAACCATCTCTTTCTTGTGTAACTGTTCAAACAATTTCTTTAGCACGTGTTCCAGAGGATTTCTGTGCCTGGGATCCTTGAATCCAAAAGGTTTTCAGACAAGTGTCTATAATCCACAGGTTGTAAAACATATTTTGATCTAATAACACTGAGAAAAAAAAACTAAAAACAAAAAACCTATAAGAAAATTCACACTATGTCAAATTTTACCTCCACAGTTTTAACTTTCAACTGCCCTTCAAAAGGTAATTGGTAAATTGTGAAACTGCCTTTAAGTCAAATGATACAATGAGTTGTAGTCTTACCAAGAAAATCATTTCATAAATAATTTAGCAGATGAAGATACTTTACATGTTAGGCCCCTGGGTGACTATTTTGGGCAACATAGTTACAAGCCACGGCATAATGAACAAACATTCCCGTAGATTTCATGAGTTCACATAGTATTGGTCAACTGGAGGAGGTACCTCCCACCTGGCCCTGGGCAGACATCACATCATCCCATTTCCACAGGCTTTTCCATAAAGTTATCATTCTCATTACATTTTGCATTTTTTACGGCACCTGTAATCATAGCTCCCAGGCACTAGACATCGTTAATTTATTACAGTCATTTCAATTTTGCTAGTTAACTCTCAGGTTCCCTGATGTATTAAGCCCTAAAATCAGCAGGAAGAACTAAAACTCTGAAACACTCAAGTCAGTGTACATTCTCAGGAACGAGGAGACCTGGGTTCTCACGCCGATTTTTGCAGTAATTGGCTCTTTGTCTAGAGGAAGCCATTTCTTATTTCTGGTCCTCGGAATATCAGATTGGGACGAAAGGGCCTCTAATATCCTCTTTGGCTCTAAGATTTTTCCTGGTCTTATGTACGGGCATTCTCAGGAAGATGTGTCTGACGCACGATCCGAGCACAGCTATGGATTAATCTGTTCCTGAGGTCACTCTTACTCGCCACTCTTTCAGTGTATCATCCATCCTGGTACTTGCCAGCTGACAGCTCCCCAGGGAGAACTCCATGTCAAATCTAATCCCATAAGGTCCTCAGAACCAGAAATAAATAGGAATGCCTAAGGCTAATTTAGATGTCCCAAGCTAAGCGAAGAGAAATAGTTCCTTCATAAGATTTATTTTAGAACAAAAATGGTTTGCAGAGTGAAGGGAAGGGAATGGCATTAACTTACAAGCGCATGTTAGTTAGCAATTAATGGCATAGCTTAAAGTGTCAGTTTAAGAGATTATCCTCAGCAAGGAATCCATTAACCAAATTTAAACAATGCTGACAAGGTGCCTTTGACTGAGGAGGAAGTGGAGATATTGGGTTAGACAGAGGGGCTCAGAAAACAACCCTAAATGTTTCTTGCCCTACACATACTTGTAATTTAGCAGGAAAAAAAATGGATCAAATATTTAGGTGAAGGGACATGTTGAAAAAGAAAGAAAGGTGTGAATAATGACATCACATGATAAATATTTGGAAAATCTTAAGCAAGTTTTATACCCAAGTGCTATAAAGACCTTAGAGCGGGCATTTGAGTAAAGGTAGAATTAGTTTTAAAACATGGCTTAGAAGAAATAAATACAAGACATACATTGGAAAGTGTCTGGGAGGAAACGCAATCGGGTGGAACTGGTCAAAGCGTCCGTTTTGTACTCAGCTTTGGAGCGGCGATCACCACGCCGCAGGAATAAGCCCGCCGCAAAACCGCAGAGCTCTGCCTGGCGATCTCAAAAATTAGTTTTAAATGTCACGTCACCATAAAGGAATTCTTCATGCAAACTGGGTTTCAGCTGGCAGCCGCTGCCCGCCCACCCCTCTGTTCTTGTCATCCCCCCGAAAGACCCTGAGCAAAAAGGAATGAAGCCAGTTCTCCCCTGGAGAAGGTCCCGGCCCCAGGCTGCAGGAAAACACCAAGCGCGCTTACGGCGGAGGCCACAGGGAGAGGGCTGCAGGGAATGGAGAGTGGGCGACGCCAGATCAGAGCAGTAGTTACGAGTAATATCCCGGGGACCAGGAGAACGAGTGGATGTGTCAAAACACAAAAGGGAGCCAGTGTGGCTTTCTGAACCTATGAGTGCTTACCTGAGGGAACTCAATACCTGTGATGAATCAGCCAATTGTCCATCGATTCTAGGAATATATTAAAACAGAAGGGAAACAGCGAGGAACTACTTGAAGGTGAACAGGCTTTAAAATGATCACCCAAGTTGAGTTGTGCAAGTGTCTTTGTTGAAGTGGACTGTGTAGTCACCGTAGTCACGATAGGCACAGATTTGATCTCAGATTAAAATATACAGAGAAAACTAGTAAAACAGTTAACGCTAGGATCAAACATAAACTGATGTCTTTTGTTTATAATTTCCCCTTTTCCCAAACCAATCCACTGAAAATATAAAGCATCTACTTTATAGCAATCAAAAAAATTTTATTTTTTTTTAAGATGGTTTGGGCATCATTTTCTCTTGAAAAACTACTCTTCTGAGAAATCTTGGAGAAGTAAGCCACTCTTATGCCTGTGACGATCCACAATTCACAGAGTATCAGAGCAGGCAAAATGTTGAGATCATGCAAAAAACACACAAAAATGGGACCTACCCAAGTAGAATTTATAGACCAGGTGGAGATGCAGGGGCTCCTTTGATCCAAGTCCTCTGTAACCTACCCTCACCAAGAAACAGTGGAACTGGTAAAATAAAGTAAAATCCACTGAAAAAGTTGAATTGGTAAAAAACAATTAAAGGTAAGATTTTTCTTAATTTAAGTCTTAAATTTTCTATAGACTTCAAATTAAATATTACTAAAATCAATTTCCACACACTCAAATATTTCACTACAATATCTCATCATATTTTAAAACAAAACTATTTTTCTCTCAAATTGTTAATACATTTATAATGCAAAAGATCTCTATAATTAATATATAAGGCAGGAGAGAGGTATGACCATTGTCTTTTTTTCCTTCAAAGTGTGATTAGAATTACTTCATAAATTATTCCCAGGTTCTGCTAGAATAATAAAACAGTCTCTCCTGCTCCATAAATCACATTACTTATCTGGAGCGTGTCGGGAAGTTCCTTGAACACATTGTTTTGATAACACGTAAGACAAGGCACCTCGAGCTACGATTAGCATTTAGTTTACCATATTTTGAACTATATACAGTGTGAGTATCACACTTGCATGAGCGTCTGCTTCATCTGCTCCTATCACACGTGGAGCGTAGCCTCCAGGAATGCCAGGCCTCCGGCAGAATTGTGAGGTCAAAGGACAGTGTCTCTTTCTCTCTCTTCCCCGACTTTTTCACTGCCCCCCTTTCCCCCTTGAAAGCACCACTGTCCACCCGTGTGTCCACAAGCTGAACCTGTATCTCATCCTTGGCCTTTGTAATTAGAAGCAGATTCTCTCCCACTGTCCTTATAAAACAGATCTCTAACATCCAACCTACCATCGCAAATGTATCAGTCCTAGCGTAGGTTTATTTATTAGTGTCCTTGCTTTGGGGTACATATAACTGATCCAGGTTAAGAAGGTTGTTTTCCTGCTGTGTTATCATTAACATTTAACTATGTGAATGGCACCGCAGTAGTTATTAGGTAAGTCAAGGATATAGGGGTGTATGAAACATGTCTCTGGTGCTGAGAGAAGCTTGTAATTGTGTGATCTGTAGGAAAATAAATAAATACATGTACAAGAATGAAAGGTTTGAGTAAGGGAGCAGCCCAGAAAAATAAATGCCCCAAATGGGGTGAACATGGAAGTATGAATAGATGAAACTGAGAATGGGGATCTCTTTTCAGCCATGGTCCATGCTAGAAATTCTTCCTCGAGTCTTCCAGGCAAAAGAGAAGTGCTTTAGTCTAACTACCAGAGTATGAGCTTCTCAACGGCTTCTCCCATTGGACACGGAGCCAAGGGCCTACTAAATGTTTCTATTTTTTTTAAATTTATTTTTTCCTTTATATTGAATTTATTGGGGTGACACTGGTTAACAAAAATATACATATTTCAGGTGCACAAGTCTACAATATATCATCTGTACACTGCATTGTGTGCTCACCACCCAAGTCCCCATCCACCACCATTTCCCCCCAATACCCTCCTCCACCTCCCCCACCTTTCCCCCTCAGCAATCGCTACACTATTGTCCGTAACCATGAGTTCTTTCTCTTTTTTTCTTTTTTGTTCAATCCCTCAATCCACCCTCCAGTCCTCACCCTCAAAACAGCTGTCAGCTTGCTCTCTATCTACAAGTCTGTCACTGTTTTGCTTGCTTGTTCTTTTTGTTCATTAGATTCCACATAGGCTTGAAATCATATGGTACTTGTCCTTCTCTGACTGGATTATTTTACCTAGCATAATGCTCTCCAGGTCCATCCATGCTGTTGCAAAGGGTAAGATTTCCTTCTTTTTTATAGCTGAGTAGTATTCCATTGTGTAAATGTATTACAGCTTTTTTTATCCGCTTATCTACTTATGGGCACTTGGGCTGTTTCCAGATCTTGGCTATCGTAAATAAGGGTGCAGTGAATGTAGGGATGCATATATTCTTTTGAGTTAGTGTCTTGGATTTCTTTGGATAAATTCATGGGCCATTAAATGTTTAACGAACAATTTTTTGAAACAAGAAGAAGCTAAAAACAGGAGCACCAACTACAGGTAAAGAGAAGATTCTCTCACCCAAAAGCAAGCTATTGGCATCCTTCTGAAACTGCACAACTGAGGTCCCCTCCAATGAGATGAACTTTTTCTAGCATAACCATCCCTGGAGAAAGTGTTACTCATCACAGACTCTTTGAGCTGCCCTAGAACCACGTGCAGCCCGGCTATTCCAGACTGTCCTGAAAAGAGGACGGCAAACACCCCCCTGCTTGGCCAACAGAAGTCAGCACTCCGGGAATCACTTCGCCTCTCCCCTCCCCAAGCACACATGGAGAAGAGCCACAGTCTCCTACTGTCTGGAAAGAGATGGACACCTTCGGTTACAAATGCCCTTTGTATTTGATCATTCGGGGTCTACACAGAGTTTTATTTCTTAAGCATCCCTGTGTGTGTTATGCATGGGGAGAGAGCATCTTGTTTTTATGTTGTCTATAATAAATTATAAGCGTAACAGTGGGAGCTTCCCCAATACTATCTGTAAATGAAGCCAGAGGCTATTAAGTGATTGGCGTATCACATAAATATAATTAGTAAATAGCAAAATAACATGTTTGTAAACTGACTTCGGAAACGTGATTAGACCAAAGACAATGATTTCTGCCAAAGCTTCTAAGTGTTTTCAAGAGATACCAGGAAAATGCTTCAGCAATTTCATAACAACTTTGAATAATTTCTATGTAGATCTGCTAAGAGGGTAGACAGCATATTTATTTAGCACAAACTCCTCTTGAATGCTCCACGTTGAAAATTTAAGTGCAGGGGTATGCTTAAGTTGCATCGTGATTTTTTTTCAGGGGAATTAAAATGCGCTTGATTATTGACTATAAGTTTTTAAATTGGCATTTGATGAGGTGAAGAAGAGTTATAAATACACCTCCACATGCAGAGTGCTCTCAGGCTGTAGAGTTGTTCTCAATTTCTAACATTGAAAATTATTCCAGCAAGTCAATCAGTTTGGAGCGAGGTGAACTCATCTTGCCCTTCTCACTTGTTGGCATTATGAAGGGGAGTTGGTTCCTTCCCAGTAACGTGCTACTCATTGCCCAGCAATAAAAACTGAAGAGTCACTTAAACCCATCGATTCTTCCTCCAAGAGATGCAGAGAGATGCTCATTTGTCCCCACTCATCCTCCCTCCTCTTACACCCGATTCCCGTGAAACCGACTTCACCCACTTCTCCCATCCCTGCCGCTCACACCCAATCCGTGTGAGTGACTCAGGAAACTCACTTTTATATGCAGCTTCTTGGTAAGGAACTTCAAATGGATCTCTGTGCACATATATCGAGCCACAAGTTTAAACCCTACAGAGCTTTCAAGATTCTCCAAAATTGACTTCCACCCATACCTATATAACTTAATTTTGTACTACCCCACCCCCAATCAAACTTTCTACTCAACGTAAGCTAGTCTCCTTAATTTCCCCCGCAGGCCCACTCCCGGGGACACCTCCATTGCCCATGTCATTCAGGACTCTGCCACAGGGGCTTGCCCCCTTAGACCTAGATACGCTCCCACTAAGGCGCATTTCTCCACACAAACTTAAGCAGGCCCACGTGTGAAATTCTATGCATTTATCTTCTGCTCTGCATTTCCCTGGGGTGTCATTCCTGTATGTGTGTCTCATTTCTTGTCATCGAGACCCCAGAAATTCCTGCTGGGAAAAGGGCACGTTTTATTTCTCTCTTGCCTTCTCCGCAAGGCCAAGGCCAGTGCTGAGCTGAAAGCGTGTCAATAATGGTGACCATGGTGTGAGGACCGAAACTCAGATAGTGACTATCATGCATTGATTCATGGCTTGTGTGGCAAGCCCTATGCTCTCCAATGCTAACAGATTACCGCATTTAAATCTCAAACAGCCACACGGGATCGCTGTGATTCAATGCGCCACTTCAAACATGCGAAAATGGAGGCATATAAAGGTCAGTTTAATTAGCTAGTCAGTTAATCAAAAGTGAATTTCAAAGAGATAGGTATATACAATTGTCCTTGAGATAGTGAATAATACAGTCTGTATATATCGGGATTACATTTAAAAAAATATGGCTCTTCATCCTATGATCAAAGCCTTCAACCTAGTGTCATGAAAATTTATTTACTCACTCATTAATCAAGCCAACTCGATGTGTCATATACTAATTTCTAAGTTCTGGGGATAAAAAAAAAATATATATATATATATATATATGGCCCCTGCCCTCAAACCATCGACAATCTTGGCATTTCCCAAAATTACATCTAGAGTCTTATTTTCCATAAGTTAGAGGCTGGGCGAGAAGAGCTAAGATGCTACAGGAGGGGCATTTTAAAAGCAACCAGGATCCCATCGTCATTTTAGGGTCTGGCTGATCAATGCCTCGTGGGGTCAAGAACAATGAGAAAAGAAGAACGGTACATAAGGAAAAGACGGATGAGGTCCGTGATGGGGAGAGCTCTAACAGCACCTTCTGGAAAAGCAAAGACCCAGGAAAGAGTTCCCGAAAAAATAACCCCCAGGCTCTCGGGGCCGCGTGCTAAAGCCCATAGTTATCTGTCCACAGCAGGGGCGTCAATGTGGGCGACGACCTCAAGGCCAGATCAAATGAGTCCGCGCTTCTCTCCCATTTGGGGGCCTTTGGGGATTACTTTAATACTGAGCACTTAGTCATCATGTTTGATGGCTTCGGTGGCCTCATTTATCAAGGATGTAGAGTTAAATTTAATTTTCCTGTGAGTGGAGGACAGCCATGGCAGCCAGGCTCCTTGTCGCGGCTCTGTCCCCGCTGATGCCTTCTGAAGTGGAAATGATAGATGCCACATGTTCTGGCTGTGATTAAATTTGCTTTGACAAAGCAGCATGGAAATCTGATTTTCCATAGACTCCTGCATCTCACCTAGTGCTGAGTAAACAGATACAGGACAGAATGCTCACGTGGCTGTCAGGCCGGCAGCTAATTCATTGTGCCCATCTAATCAGGCTGTCCATTAAATTATTATTTGTCAATAACCCGCAGGATCATTTTGGGGAAACTCTGAGGAATGGGAAGCTGGTTTTTAAGTAAATAAACGTGGAAGGATTGACAATGTCGGGGGATTTTTCTAGGTAGGTCCAAATAACTCATCAGTCTCCAAGTCCCTACTCCCCTAAGAATCAAAGCACCATTTAAGAAGTTTTTAGTTTCACTTCACTTGGCTCCCATTTCAAATGCAAACAACATCATCCAATTACAACAGAGAATGAAGCTACAAACGTTGACACTTTAGCTTCCCCGTTTATCTTTAAAGGAGAATGAAGCAGAAAATCATGTTAAGTCCGTGTCCTACGTTAGAGCTTTTAACCTCCTGCCTAGAGGTGCTGTGTGTAGCCCACCTTCTGGAAAAGTCTTCCACTTTTGGGAGACACTGAACAGATCTGTCTAGTGTGCAGTAGTGGCAGTGAGCATGACTGTTAATGCTTACTCTTTGTCCTGTCAGTGGTGTAAGTATAAAATCTGGGGTCCTTGTAATATTAGGAAAGGTCCTCTTTGTTATTCCAACACAACTTTCCCCTTCAACCCTGCTGACACTCAGACCTCCACACTTCCAGTGCTTACTTACACTCTGACGCTCAGGCCAAGCGTCTTCTCACCCTTCTGTGGGCCCCTCTTAGCACATCTGAACCTCTATCGACACTCTCCTTTTGAAGTGACTCCTTGCCAGTCACCCCCATAGTCTTGAACTATATCTGTAAATGGAACTCACAAACCCCATCCTGTCATTATTACTAAGAAGTTCACAGTGTGCAACACATTTGCACATTCACATTAGCTGGAAGAACGTGAGCACATTCTTTAAGCTCTCTAAGCCTATACTTCTCATTGGAAAAATGATAGGTATATCAACAAGCAGCTGCAAGAATGAGGTGGAATAATGTATGTGTAAAAGAAGTCATTTATTTAATTTTTTTTTTCCCTTAGTAGTTATCTCTTGTGACCTATAAAATAGGAATTCCCCTCTCAGGAACACTAGAGGATGAGCTATCAGTCTTTTTGTGAGTCCTTCTTGCCTGTTCACAGAAAAGAGATGACTAAAAGGGGTCACCTGGCTGTTCTTTGGGTCCAGCCAGAGTGGGCCCTTCCACTACTGAGGACATCGTGGGGCTAGGGTGTCTGGAATGACCTGTGGTTACTTGTCTGGCTCATTAGCTTTTGGAGGTAGGTACGTTTTATTCAGGAGAGAAGGAGGGATCGCATTTGGAAGACTACAGTTAGATTCTTCCACCCAGATCTACCTGTAATAAAACTGATATCCGACAACTGTGTTCATTTCTCAAAAGGGAAAGGACTCAGGAGAGAGCCTGAATTATTTATCACACACATCACCCCGACAACGAGGACGGGCGCATAGGACCTGTTCCATTGTGGTTGCAAAAGAAAGGGCTCTACGGAATGGAACTTCACAGGGTGACCCGATCATAAATTCCAAACTGGGCAGGTCACGGTGGGTAGTCACGCCCCAGGCATATAACTTTTTTACTAAAACTCTTAGCTTTGTTTCAAGCAAGCCCTGTGCATTGTTTCTGTGCATCTTCGTTAACTCACCTTTGAAACGCCCCCTTCGGGCGCCTCCTTCCAATACTTGACCACTTTTACAGACCCCTCCCTCCAAAGCATGCAAGAGAGCACATAATCTTAACTATCCTATAATCCGGTCCTGCCTTGTTTTCCTCCCACCTTCATGTAATCTCTGTTACATTCTCTCCGTAATCTCAAATGCATAAAAGTAACTGCAAACTGTTATTCTTGGAAGCATTTATCTCAGCCTGTTGATATCTTGCTTCCAGGTGTATCCTCTGTTTGGTTCAAATAAATTTTTATAAAAATTCTCTGCAGGTTGGATCATTCCTACATCAACACCATTCCCAGTGGCTTCAATAAACAGGTAGTTTCTTGAGATACAGAATGGCGGTGATGTTTCTCATCTCACTTAGCCTTCACAGCACCCCAGGTAGGCAGGTGGGGCAAACAAAGCTTTCATTTCACACAGGAGGACACAGAGTTTCTTAAGTGTGTCCAGGAGGCCTGGCATCCCCACGGCAGTCCCCTGGGTTCTGAAAGTCCCTTGGATTTCTCAGTGTAGGTTTTCCTTTCAGCTTCAGACACCTGAGGCCACTGTGCTATTGGGCTGGCCAAAAAGCTCATTTGGTTTTTCCCACACAATGGGTCCAGTAGCACATGGTTGTCTTTAACTTCCTTCGAAACAATTTTGTTAAGATGGTATTGTGACAGCTGTCATAGCAACGTGTATTTTAAAAAAAAAGCTGATCAAAGTTGATGACTTTTTGTGCAGCCATTGATACTGAAGATGGAAGAAAATATGTAACATTTGCAGCGTATTGTGCTTTCTTATTTCAAGAGAGGTAAACACACAACTGAGACATACAAAAAAAAAGATTTCTGCAGTGTATGGAGAAGGTGCCATGACTGATCAAATGTGTCAAAAGTGGTTTGCGAAGTTTCTTGGTACTACTGACATTTTGCGCAGATAATTCTCTGCTGTGGGGCTACCTTATGCATTGGAAGATATTTAACAGCACCCCTGGCCTCTACTCACTAGAAGCCAATAGCGGGAGACAGCCAACATGCTCCAAACATCCAAATCAATTAAATTATTGCTAAAAATGAAAAATGTGTCTTTTATTTTTTGGAAAAAACTACAGACTTTTTGGCCAATCCAACACTTTCCTTACTGGAAAGCATTTTGTTGCCAAGACCACTGTCCTCTCAGGAAAGCAGGCATTTTCATTCCATTTACTATAAAGATGGCCATGGCTTGGCCAATGACCCTGTCAGAGTCAGAAGGACGGTCCTAGCTGCGATGGCACTAACGGATCCCAGTCTGCTGTCCATCCTGCTGACCTGCTGGCCTGCTCTGGAGGAGGAATGCACTTAAGAAACAGTTCAAGGCTTAATGCAATTAGTGGGAATTGACATTTATGTAACTGATGCCCAGAAAACAACACTGAGATGCTCCCAAAACACTGTGCTTCTAAAGCCTGAGCTTCTAATGATCTTGCAAGTGACTACTTGCAAAAGAATCAAATCTTCCCCAATATTTCTGAAAGGCAAGGAGGGCCACCTGTAAAACATGGTTCAATCCAAGGGAAATCCCATTTTTCCAAATACCAATTTTCCACCCAGCCAGGAGAATCTGAATCTCTCAGAGCCTGGCTAGGTGAATGAGGTGGGGGAAAGGGGTTTGCAAACTTTTACTTCATTACAAATAAACACTCAGTGTTCATCAGAAGAATGTCTAGAACAATGATGAGGGCAGAGAGCTAGGACTAGAAACAGACTGGATACAGTTTCTAGTCAGGACTGAATGCTGCCCTGAAGATGAGACCCTGAGGAGCCACAAGGAGCCATCTACACCTTTGTTGCGCAGTGCCATCAGTGAGCCAGGCGTGTAGGGCTCACGGGAAACTTGTTAGAAATGCAGAATTATGACATCTACTAAAGAGGACCCAGTATGTTAACAAGACTCCAGGTAATTCTGGATTACACATTAAGATTTGAGAAGCCCTGGTTGGTTACGGTTTTAAAAATAGGGATTGGCAGTATCACAACTGTGTTTCAAGGCAGCCCCGTGGAGGTGGGGGGGATGGTGAGGATGAGGAAATAAGAATGCATGGGGGTAAATTATCAATAAGGAAAGACCACAGCCAGGGCAGACGATTGTAATTCTGTTGTAATAGTACAGGTGATGATAAAGGCCAAACTGTTGTTGGGAAGAGAATGAAGGGAATAGATTTGAAAGACGCATCAGAAACAGAAAGAATGGATTTGGAGACTGAGTAGATAAAGAACATCTGTGTAAAGAAAAACTTAAGAAGAAGGTCTAAGGCTTCCATTTGGGGTTATCTGTCCAAGGAGGGCTTGTTCACCTTGTATTCACACCTGGCACGGAGAAGAAACACATTTCTTATGCATTAAATGACTACATGCTCCAGCTAGGTCAGAGTATATTCTGTATATAAATGAGATCTTGTCACATCTATGTCTAAATTCTACCGACCACTTATTATACTTAGAACACAATCCAAACCCCATCTCTGGATCAGCAGTTCTCAAATTGGCCTCAGGAGCTCCAATCTTATCATTAGTAACAAATACCATATTTTGCCACATATAATACGGACTTTTTTTGCCCAAACTCAGTGAAGTCTTTTAAGTATTGGGTCCTGTCATGAAGACCAATACAGGTTTTCCAGAAATTCTGATTTTCTCTTGAAAGCTCACATTTTATCATCAGCAACAAAATGTCATTTGTTTCCCTTGAAATGATAGATGCATCCTCGGAGTGATAGGTTCATTTTTGGGAAAATGTCTGCCAAATAGCTAGGCCTGAAGAACCATAAGTTGGAAGACATCATTTCACATAAAAAAATAATGTCCCATTAAAACACGGCCAGTCTAACTCACTATCATTTGTACCAGTGCTTTTCTTTGAGACGAGCATCCTATTGGAGCCTGCAGCAGAATTACTGAACGTGGACCGTACCTCTCATCTCATTACAAAGGATGTTAAAAAGATGTGTATTCACAGCTCAAGAGCGAACACAATTAATAATTACACCGCTTTAACAAGGTCATTCTCAAGTGAACTTGGCATGATGGGAACAGGCCCTGAATGGCAATGAAGGGTATGGTTTAGTGCTCCCGCCTTGATAGGTACTTGGGCTCCATCATTGCTTTTCCATCAGGAGAGCAAATATTAACACAGAAAATAGATTTGACCTTGCAGGTGTCCCTGAAAGGTCTTAGGACCCCCAGGGGTCTGTGAAGTGCACTTTGAGAACAACCCTACCTACTTTTCCGAGGTGCCTCCTGTCATACGCTGCCCTGGCCACGAAGGCTTTCATGCTACTTCATAGTGACGCCGAGCTTGTTCCTCTCTCAGGGTAACATCCCCATTTGCAGTATCCCCGGTCAGCAGCGCTCTGACCTTCGGTGTTGACGCATGGTGGCTGTGCCTTGTCACTTAGTTTCTATTGAAGTGATCTCTTCTCCAAGGCGCTTTCCTTGATCCCCTGTCTGCGTGCGGCCCCATCTTCGCCAACAGAGATTGAGGACATTTCCCGCACTCTGGCCCGGTCCTGTTTGGTCTCCTCACTCTGCACCAACCAGGCTCCATTATGCGGAATTTCCACTTGCTTGTGCGTCGTCTGCTTCCGCCAGGGACAGGTGAGTTCCCTGGGAGCTAGGACTTTGTTTTATTCACCACTACAGCTCCAGGGCCTAAAAAAGTGTTCAACACTTTGTATACAAAATAAAAACTTGCTTTATGAATAAATTAATTTACTTTTTAAATATAATCCCTCAAATGCAGTTACTGTGTGATTTTTCCGTGAATAAGGGAAAGTCTTCTGAGTTGGTGCAGTTCAATAAAAATATAAGGTGAACCACAGATGTAATTTTAGATTTTCTAGTAGCTACACTAAAAAGAGAGGAAAAAAAAAGTGGAAATAATTTCATAATCGATTTTATTTAACCCAATATATCCAAAATATTATGATATCAACATGTCGTCAATACAAAGGTTATATGATACATTCTTATCTTTTTTGTTAAATTTTTGAAATTGGTGTGTATTTTACATTTACGGAACATTTCCGTTCATATTAGTCCTATTTCAAGTGCCCAGTAGCCACCGTAATGGGGAGGGCAATCTGAGGAAAGATGGCAATAAACTGAGTTTGAGGCATTGCTTTCTTTCAAAGAGAATAGAATAAAGAAAAATTTATAAGCAGTAGTGAAAATCAATATTACCACCTGCTACTAAATAAAGGAGGCTTCAGTTTAATACTCCGAGTGTTGCAAAATGGTGGCAAAGGAGGCAGAAATTGTTGTCACAGTTCCACATTTGTAACCATCCCCATCATAACCCCTAGGCGTGGTACTGGAGAGAGAGGGTGAGCTACCAGCTGGCTGGGAATGTTCCCAGTTTGGAGAGGAGGAGAAAGAGGAGATGGGCGGGCAGGCCTGCCCTTCGCTACCGCTGCTGGATCTCGGCAGACGTCAAGTCTGTCCGCCACAGCCTCACACGGATGGGGGCTACGTCTCAGTCTCCTCACATCATCCAGGTGGCCTTTCTGAAGTGCGATTCTGATCATGGCACTGGCCTATTGTTAATCCTTCTCTCGTGCACCTTCTCCTCAGGAGAAATTCCGAGCTCGTCGGTACACCACGCAGGCAGGCTCGTGACGGTTGAGCTCCTGTGCCTTACCCACTCTTCATCGCCCTTCATCTTCCTCCCTTGGCGTCTCATACTTGCACCACAATAAACGAGCTGCAGCTCTTTAAATCAGCAGCCTCTGTACCCAGAGTATCTCCTCTCTTCCCAATTCCTGGCTAACTCCAAAAATCCTCCAAATTCAACTTAGCAACTTACCAAGGTCCTTTCCTATTCCCCCATTTATCTAATGACGTGTCCCTGTGTTTGTACAGCGTCCTGGGAAACCTCTAGCTTAGTGACTATACATTATGATAATGGTGACTCTACTTGGACATCTTGCTAACTGCAGTACAAGATCGCTGAGCTCAGGAACAACATCTTTCATTATTTTGTCACCAGAGCCTAACCAAATTCCTGCTTTATAATTTACATAATACATAGTTGTAGAACAAGTGAATTCTTATGTTGAGCCTTGTTGTCACTTACTGGTTCTCATCACGCTTATTACTAATAGGTGCATTACAAAACTGATAATGAGACAAAAACATTCTAACTAGGCAGAATAATAATTCCAACTGAAGCTCTTTCAAAGTCACAGATGACATCTAAAATAATTGATAGCAAAGCAGATGGTGAAGGGCCCTAAACTGACTTTAGTGTGTGTGTCTGTGTGTAGTATTGAAACATTAGGAATATGTTCAAAGGTTTTCTGTCAAAATATTTTCAGCAGCTTGTGATGGCTATAGGGTAAGAGTCAGTTTTCTTGGGGAAGCCCTGCAGCGACCACAAAGTACAGAGTCCGCTAGTACACAGGAGGAAGGGGGTGTGAAATAGAAAATAAGATGCGTGATTTTAAAAGTACATCAGTGCCTAATCTCCCATCTCCATCCTAGCAGGTGCCAACAATGAGCGGCTCAGAATTCACCTTGAGCCAAACCAAAATAAAGACTTTTTTTTAAAAGAAATTAAATAATTTGCCTGTGGGAAATTCGTGTGGGTGGAGAGAGGGGTTGAGTGTCAACTTGTTAGCCTATTTCACACCAAAACACTCTAAATCTAATTGGCTGCAAGAAACATAATTCGGGCAATGAAAGACAAATTTCAAAAAATGAATTATTATCCTTATAGATATTGAAGAAGATAATGTCACCATAGAATAAGAATGAAATAGTATGAGAATGAATCACATGAAAAAATTAAAATATAATTATCTTTTATAATCATAAGTATGCAATGATTAAGATAAAAATTCTAATAAAGAATTAGATATTATTTTTAGGGCATGTTCTAGAATGGAGGCAGAAGCAAAGGAAATAGAGTTTGGGGGTAGAGGGATCAAGCAAAAAAGTAAAAGGACTCGTGGACATGGACTACAGTGTGGTGACTGCGGGTGGCAGAGGGGTACAAAAGGACTAAATGTCAACGGAAAAAAATACAATAAAAAAGTGAAAAAATTTTTCAGAGAAGGAGATATTTGGCCTAGGAAAGTCAACAGTGAGCAAACAGGAGTTCTAAAAGGAGAGAAGAAACAAAATGGTGGAAAGGATATAGTCACATAAATAACAAGAAAAATTTTAAGACGAGAATGAAAATAAAAAGATTTTGCCTCTGAGCACCTCCTTGTGAAATTTCAGAACAATCAAGATCAGCAAAAATTTCTACAAGTGTCCAGAAGAAAATAAAATACAAAGATTATCTACAAAGTAATGAGCGTTGGACTTTTCACTCTCAACACTAGATGCTGAAAGGCAATGGAACAGGGCAAAGTACTGAGGGGACATTCCATTGTCGCCGAGTGCTGTGCCAGCCCAAATCACAGACTAAGCATTATATGAGGATGAAATACTATCACGCGCAGACATTCTAACACTCAGAAAAGCTTTCTTCCAGATACCCTTTTGTAAGAAGTTATGAGAATATGTGCTCCAACAAAGAGACCTGCTTTGCTCGCCTTATTAAAAACTGCAATCCTCAATAAAAAGAAATGAGATATCAAGCCACGATAAAATGTGGATGAGCCTTAAATCTCTAACTGAAAGAAGCTAGTCTAAAAAAGCTGCATAGTGAGTCGAACAATATAACATTCTAAATAAAGCAAAGCTGCAGGGACAGTGAAAAAGATGAATAGCCGCCAGGGTCTGGGGACAAGAGAGGGAGGGATAAACAGGGTGGAGCACAGGGGATTTTTTAAGCAGTGGAATTGTTCTGTGTGACACTGTAATGTTGGATACGGGTCATTATATGTTTATCAAACTCCACAAAATGTTCAACAGGAAGCATGAACCTTATCATAAACTATGGGCTTTAGTTAATGTATGAGGTCTGTCTGGAAAAAGTCCAGCCACTGTTAATATAATGAGAGCAGTTTGCATGACATAGACGCAACCTGGCAGCCAAGGAGAGTGGGCTGGAGTGCACGTGAATGAACAATGACGCCTCCACTGTACTAGTCAGTGGGGGCAGTACACACCATTGAGTGAGTATGTGTACTGTGTGGCTGTCGCATTCAAAATGACTGAGCGAGGAGAGCAATGAATCTGCATCAAATTTTGGAATAAGCTTGACCCTTCCTCTGCAGAAACTATTGGGATGATTCAAAAGGCTGCAGCTATGGGCAACTGGTGATTGGTAGCTTCACCATGACAACACACTGCTCATACATCATGTCTTGTGCAGACATTTTTGGTGAAGCATCAAATTACCCAGGTGACTCAGCCCCTCCTACAGCCCAGATTTGGTGCCCTGTGATTTCTGGCTTTTCCCAAAACTAAAATCACCTTTGAAAGGGAAGAGATTTCAGACTGTCCATGAGATTCAAGAAAATACAACAGGGGAGCTGATGGCGATTGGGAGAACTGTGTAAGGTCCCAAGGTGCCTACTTCGAAGGAGACTGAGGCATCATTGTTCTGTGTACAATGTTTCTGGTTTCTTATATCTTCGTCAATGTCCATTTTTCATAGTACAGGGCTGGATACTTTCTGGACAGACCTTGTGTAAATATTCATTCACCAATTGTAATAAATGTGCCATACTAATGCAAGATAATAATAAGGGGGGTTGGTGGGGGGGTGGTACATGGGAACTTTAGGTATATTTTAATAAACCTACTACTTCTCTAATACATAAAGCATATTAATTAAAACATAAATTGCAACCATGCCCCTCGCTAGCCCCTACTGTTATCCTTTCCCTCCATCTACATTGTAGGTTTGTTTCCCCATAGCATGCAGCACCTTCTAACAGGTCTATATATTTTACCTGTTTTTATTGTTTATTTTCTGGTTTCCTGACTTCAAGGAAAGCTTCACAAAAATAGGAATTTTTATCTGTTTTATACACAAGAGTATCAAAAGTACCTGGAACAGTACTGGACACGTAGCAGATGTTCAAAAAGTGCTGTTGAATAAAGAGAAGAATACAGTAAAACAAACCGAAAATAAAAACAAATCCCACACTGGCGAAGCAAGTGGTCAAGCTTAAGAGAATGTCTTGACATACAAAGGAAATACAGAAAAATAGATGGATGGGTATATAGATAAACAAGTGTTACCCTTAATGTTAATAATAATAAAAAGCATACATAGGAAAAAGCATGCCCCCAAAATAACAAATAATTTAAAGTTAGTAAAACAAAAGTCATAAGAAAATAAAATGAAATGTGGCATGCTGTTTGAACATTTAATGTTATTTTCAAAACAAGAGTGCATTCGATCTTAAAGCCAAAAATACTTTCTCCTAGGTAGTATAAAACTAGAGATATCAGGTTCTCCATTTCTAATAATCATTCACTGCTTCATTCTTCAATGAATCACATTTGCATAATCATAGCAATATAGATGTTCATAACTTTTCATAATTTTAGAATTAACTTATAGATAAAATGTGTAAATTACATTTAAAGTCATCTCACCATGACTTTAAAACAGTTTCAGAAGAGGGGTAAATTTTATAAACTTTGATTATATAAAAATAATGGTAAAGCAAACAGGATATGGAATAACAGGAAGAGGCGGACAAAAGTCTAAGGATGTCATTTCCTTCAGCTTTCTTAGGGAGGAATCATGAAATATTGCCTAAAGTTGGTGCAACAAGAAATGGAGGGTCAAATATATTATTAAAGGTAGCCAAAATAATTACTAAATATAACAGTAAAACAATCAGTTAAGAAAAGCAGAGAGAAGAAAGGCTGCGAGAAATCAAAGAATCCTTCATTTTCATATCGAGTGGGGCAAAACCATAATATCTAAATTTTCCTAATCAAGATCTAAATTTATATACTTATAATTTAGCGTTCTAAAGATAACCACCAGCAGAACCAGGAACTCTATTTTTGGAACAACTTTCTGGAGAAAGTGGTATCACTGCGCTACTTTATACATAAGGAAGTTGAGGCACAGCAAGGTTAAGTAATTTGCTTCAAGTTGCACAGCAATAACTTACCTAGGTGGGATATATACTCATTTGGCCTGACTCTAAAGCTTGTGTCACCCATTATAGAAACTGTCTCCTAAGCTGTAAATGGATAAATAAATGTCACCCGAAGTAAGTTTAAACTTCTCAAGGGTAAAACACTTTGTTACTCAAAAAGCAAACAAACAAACAAACAAAAATGATTTGTTACTCATGTTTATATATCCTTCAATGGTCAGTGTGCTACCTACTGCACCATCAGAATTCAATGACAGGTCAGACCACGCCCAGAAATGTTTATTAATTTGCCCTTCTGTCCCCTAGTGGGAGGCCTGCCCAGGTAAGGGTTCAGTTTACACGTAGTCGTTAAAAGCATCAAGACCAGGCCTATCTCAAAATAGCCAGTCTCTGTCCTATAATGTAGGGAGAGTGTATAGGTCACTGGGTAATGCCACGGTCCTTATCTAGAAGACAAACTATCAGACACTGCCGTTCTCCTACCAACGGGGGAAAGGTTGGAGTTGATGAGAGCAGAGACCACCAGCCATTAACCAAGTGATTCAAATGCAACATTAACCATGTTTTAGACCCAGAAGATTCCCCAAGTTTTTCTCTGCCCACTAGGAACACACTTTCTGCAAGTGAGGGAGAATGAACTCCATTACCCTATGCTAAGTAAATAGCCTTTAAACAAGTTTTTTATAATCATTTTAAACAACTTACCAACAAAAAAAATAAAATAAAACAGAATGCACATATTTGGATCATAAACTATGTATTCTAAAGTCATTTTCAGCCAAAATGTGAAAATAAATGTTTTCTGCAGGCTCATACATAGAAAGGATGGGAAAATGTTCCAGGACATAGATACCTGTCCTTTTTAGAAATAAATGAAATGATTTTAACATGAATGCTGCTTCATGAAACAACCAAAAAACTATCCGATGACTTTGGATGAAGGATAGGCATTATAAAAGGTAGCCCAATAAATATGTTCAAAATACTATTAGACATTTCCTTTTCACATGACAGTTCCTTTTAATGGGAACACAATATAGATCAATAATTTAATTATTGCTGCCTTCACTCAGATAGTCTAGTTTCTACAATGTAAGTATCTAACTACTCATTCTACTTATACCAAGCAAGTAATATGAAAGAATGCTTGCAGAATTTATTTTTACCACCTGAGGGGGAGGAAGAAGAGGTAGCAGTGATGATAATATTCTGGCGTGATATTTTTATAAATTCAAAGCCACTATAAAACATACTAATATACTACATATTACTTTCTTCAATTCTTATAAGGGAATTAAATAAACAGTACTACTTCTCTTAATATCATGCTCGGAGCAAATAAATTAACTAGGACTATTCCAACTACTTCCCATAAAGAAGGGAATAGGAATTCATTTGTAGACTTGCCCACTACCTCATATAAAAAATATTTAATTAATAACTGAATGATCTTAGTTAGAAAGAAATTCAGAATGTTGTAGTTCTCACTGCTCTCATTTTAATAAAAATCTGTTTAGAAGATGCTGTCTTCATCATGGAAAAGGAAGTATTTCAAGAAAACCCAAAATGATTAGAGAAAAGAGAGGCTTCAATAAAGGTGCATGGGCCACTATAAGTATTTAAGAGTCTAAATCCCGGAAAATTTAAAATCCCGATGTGGCATATTTGATTATTGTTCCTCCTTTTTGGTCTCTACCTGCTACGCTGACTTTCAAGGGAGGCATATATTAATATTTCTCAGCTCCACTATTAAGTTGGCCATAACATCTGCTTGGGACAGTGGAAAAGAGGGGCAAGTGACGACATGCCAGGTCTGAGCAAGGTCTAGCCCCTCCGGTGGCTTCCAACCGCTGCCATAAAGGGAGCGTGTCCTTGGTAACCCATTTGTCCCAGAAGAATGATAAATACATGGAGCTTATCTGTATCTCACCATGACTTTAAAACAAGAGCAGCTAAACCCAGACCTGATCACAGAAATCCAGAAATCTCACAGATCCATCTGTGAGGAAAAAAAAAAAAAGGGCTTACTGTTGCATGCTACTAGATTTTGGAGTAATTTGTTACACTGCATTATTGTGGCAATAGTTAAAGTTAACACTTAATAATTTTGAAAATAATTTAGGCTGTTAATCCACCAAGACTGGAATAAATGCAAATACTTTTCAGTATGTACACTGACATTCTAATGTAAATGATACTCTGAACCAATAAGGGTTCTTTCATTTTTGTTCCCAAGCAGAGGAAAAAAAAAAACAACTCCTGAAAATAATAAGTTAAATCTTTATTCCAAAAGCAATGCAAATTTAAGAACACTTACATTTCATAAAAATATATCAGGGAAGGAAAATGTTTTGCTATTTAATAGATATTTATTGAGCACTTTATGAGGTGGTCCACAGATATAGGAATATAGAGACAAAAAGCAGAGGTTAAGTAAAAAGGGTAGTATCAGCCACATGACAAGTATGATGCAAATGTTAATGCTGTTGCTATCTTCGTCATAATCATCGAGTCAAACAATACAGTAGATTATAATAACAATGCGATGCAATGAACTGCTAAATGGAATTCTGGACACAGTTGAAATAGGGGTTCATGGCACAAACAGTCTCTGTCTGCTTTAGGGGCCTGGACCGTCTCTTAGAGGAGGTAGCACTTAAGGCGAAAGTAGAAAGATGTCTAAGACTTTGCAAACACAGATGCAGGGAAAGGTCTTCTGGTTCATGCAAAGGCACAAAACGTCATGTGTAGAATGAATAAAGCAGATTTTGCTAAGTGGACTAAGCGAGACCACCCCCTCAGGCCTGCTGTTAGCAAGGACCTCGCAAGCCCAATGACACAAGCAATGGTTTGATCCCTACCATTTGGACTAAGGGGCACATACTGATTGGATAAACATAATTGCTTTCTTCGATTCTTATAAAGGAATTGCAAGAAACATCACCAATCTTATTTTTATTAGAGCAGCATGTTAAGTTTACCAATATTTGGTGTTCACAAACAAACATTTAATTATTTCTTAGGTTAATATCACCTCCAGTGAGGGAGTACAGGGAGGAAGAGGCCAGCTGCCCCGCCAACTGCAAAGCTCCTTCCTCCAAGGCAGAGGTGCACAAGAAGATAGATTGAATTCATACCAATTTCAGAAAGAAAAAAAAAAACACTTTGTTTATAGTGTCTAATGTGTGTTGCCTTGAGGTAGCTGCCTTTCAATTGCTATTCTAGGTTTTGTATTATAAATTACTGTTAGTTTACCTTTCTCATCGTTAGCACTTTCTCCCTGAATTGCTTGCTACTAGCTAACATCCCTTGCATGGTCAACAGCATATCAAATTTAACTTGTCAAAAATCAAACTCTTTGATTAATAATGCCTCCTGAAAATAACTAAGTAAATTAAAAAGGTACTGCACTGAAGGTTACTGTGCTAGTCTTCTCAGGCTACCATAACAAAACACCATAGATGGAGAACCTTAAACAGCAGACATTTCTCACAACTCTGGAGGCTGGAAGTCCAAAATCAAGGGGCCAGCAGGGTTGATTTCATTCTTTTTTTTTTGGCCTGTCAATGGCCGTTAACTGTTGTATATTCATATGACCTCTTCTTTATACACATGTGAAGAGAGGTCTTTCTCTCTTCCTCTTCTTATAAGGTCATCAGTCCTATCAGATTAGGGCCTTACCCTTACGACCTCATTTAATCTTGATTACCTTCTGAAAGCCCTACCTCCAAACATAGTCACACTGAGGGTTAGAGTAGCAACATATGTATTGGGGACGAAGGTGGAGACACAATTCAGTCCATAGCAGCTACGTGTGGTAAACTACATCACCCGACACTCCAATGACCAGGCCAAGAAAAACCCTGAAAATCCTTTCGGTTTCTTTATTTCTCCCATTGACTTTATCACCAAATCCTGCTGCTCCACCTTCAATATAAAGCCCCAATTCAGTCAATTCTACCCCAATCCACACCCATCGACCTAGTTTGGGCAGCCGTCATGTAATCGCGAGATCATACTGATGCTTCCTACACATCCAGCCACCACCCCCATTCTACTCCTGCCCTCCCAAAGCCTATCCTCTATGAGGTGGCCAAAGAGGCCCTTGGTAAAAGACAAGTTCTATCCTACTGCTCCCCTACTCAGATCCCCCAATGGCGTCCCATCCTATCAGATTAGGGCCTCACCCTTAACGTGTATTAGGGCGTCACTGAGAATGAAACCCAAATTCTCACCACATCCCATAATGCTCAGGAACCGGCTCCTGACCACCCTTCCAACCGTGTCACCTTCCATCGTCCCCTCAGTTTCCTCACGAGACCCTCCGTCCATTCCTGACTCCCCCACACACTTCAGGAACATTCGTCTCAGGGCCTCTGTTTCAGTCGCCCCTCAGCTTGGGAACCATCCCCCCAGGTAGTCACATGTTTCTCATTTCATCTCACTCAACTCAGCTCTCTACTCAAAGATGTCCTCCTGAGAGGCCATTCCCTCTTCACACTATTTAAAATACCTGCTTACTTTAGTTTGTGAGCATAGTACTTGGTATGATATATTTATGTGTTCATTTGTTCTCTGTCTGCCCCCACTAGCGTAAAAGTTTTACAAGGCAGGGAGGTTCCTGTCCTCTTTTCCTTCTCCTCTTTCTCCCATTCCTCTTCTTTCTCCTTTTTTTTCTTCCCTCTATATATCTGCTGCCTAGAATAGTACCTAGATCGTGCTATTTATTTATTTATTGGAACAATGAATAATTTAGATTGTTAGCATTTCTTGGTGAGTCTTACAATATGTAGTGATACATACTGTACCAACATTATTTTAACCCATAATTTCTAATAACTAGACCTTAAGATAGCTATGGGCGATGATGTAAACCATCCAATTTCTCACTCCTGAAGATGCAAACTGAATACTCCATATTTGTTCTTACTTTATCACTGCACTGTTAAATTCCCACTGGAAAGGAGGACAAGAGAGCATGGACCACAGATAAAATGTGTGAGAACCATTGTGCAAACTTGAAATAAGCGAAATCTCAGCAAAAGTGATAATGAAGAATCCCTGAAGGTTGCATGTAAATATATCCTTATTCTCACAAATGTGGTTTGTGTGAAGTATGCAATTACTTTATGAGCACACCTAAATAATTTGAAGCCCAGGTCAAGATGAAGGACCACCTGAGAGCAGACAAATACCTCTGCAGGCCTCGAACAGGACACAGGTGTTCTCCAATTTGCACACAGAGTCTTGAAAGGGATATTTGCAGATCCTTGGATTGGACTAATGAGCTGTAAAGTCATGACCACACACATGAAAAGTGGGCGATGATTACATAAATCACAGGTAGGGACCATGGAAAATCATGGAGAGCTTGCTGAAGGAGAACGCATGTCACATATGTGTTCCTACTGTTTATCGGCCATCTTTTCTTCAGGGAGACCAGGGCATATGAAGCAGACAGACACGCAAGGGCCACCGGGCAGCTCTAAGATGTCATGACCGAAAGAGTTTGCTCTGGGCCATAGCAACGGCTGCCCAATCAGAGGAGATTATCCCTGGGGAGAGCAAGTGAGGGGAGACTTTAGGCTGTTTCAGCCCCATCGAACACCTTGCTTTCACTGTCTACTTGTGTTTTCCTTCAGCAAAGAGCTGTCCTCATTACTGCATAACTAATCACCTAAAAGGATCCAGGAGCGCACTTATGCATAAAAACTGGGAGGAGCCGTGAAGTGGCATAGCAAAGGCGCCCGGGGAATATATATTACGACAGGCAGTGTCCACGGAGGACAGAGAAGCAAAGTTCAGACAGTTCTCTGTTGCCTCTGAGATAATATTGATGGTACACTGGCTCTAAAAAAAGAGAGAGATGTACAAGAGTCCAAAGAATATTCAAAACAATGTAAGGAAATAAAAAAGAAGCTGGAAGAGCTCAGAGAAGTGAAAGGGGGAAAGAAACGTGAAAAGTTACAAAATTGGAATTGATACACATTTAAAATTCAGGATCATGGTGAAAATCATACAGAAAAAAAGTAGACATTAGCGAAGATATTTCGATGATTATGGCAATGAGTGCAGACATGAAAACAAAGAAAACTCCAAGTGAGTATTGTTGGTATGCAGAAAGAAGAAAACAAGAGGAAAAACGGGAGGGGGGGAGTTCAATGATATAACAGAAAAAAATATTCCTAAAATAAAGACTTGAACCTTTACATCTTGTCCCAGAAAAAAAATGCACAGAGAGATCAAGGCCGGAATGTATTGTGGGAAGTCACTGAACTTCAAGGTTAAGAAAAGATATTGTATAGATATCCAATAAAAGCAGGGAGGGAGGCAAAGCATTTAAAAGAGGAAAAATACAGTTTGATCTCTGATGTAGCCAAAGTAATGCAATCCTGTGTGATAGTGCAGCAGCCCGTAGAATTGCAAGGGAAACTAAAGGCTTTACGATAATTTTAGAATCATCCAATTGGAGTGAAAGAAAGATACTCTCAAGTTTGTAAGAACAAAGGGAAGACAATTACCCTAAAGCTTTTCATAAAACCACTGAGCAGTAATAACACTGGTTCTGCAGTGGAAGTTCTGCCCATACTATAGGAAACAAACAAACAAAAAAAGAAAATGAGAGGTTAAAGATCAGAAGGACAAGAGAAAAAGATCCTTAGTATTTATAGCTAATGTAACTACCCACACAGAAAAACCAAAAGAATCAACAAACTACTAAAATTATAAAGAGGGTTCTGTGATAGATACAAGATCAACTCATAAAAACAGTAGCATACTTTTACAACAACAATAAACTACTAGAAAATATAACTAAAATTTAAGATATCATTAATAATAATAATAAAAATTATAAAGTATCTGGAAGTTTTAAAAGAATCCCTAAGTCCCATAAACAGAAAAATTTTAAACCTATTAAAGGACTAAAAGAAGATATAACAGATGCACAGTTATACTCTTGGTTGAGAACACTTCATATTGAGAAAAAAAAAATCTCCCCCTAAACAATCTAAAATTCAGCGCAACGAAAATCAGAATTCCAGCAGAACTGTTGGTGGATTTTGATAAACTCAATCTAAAACTTACTTTAAAATTTCAAGAAAAGCTTCAGTAATAGCCAGTTCAATGGTGCAGAATAAAAGCAAACACAGAGGACTTGCACTGAGAATTTTTTTTTTTTTAAAAGTCAGTAATCAATGCAATATGATATTGGGACAAGAAAAAGAGACTAATAAACATATATGTTTTTCACAGTACCTTAAATCAATTGATAATTATTAGCCTGCATAGTGAACAATGTTAGGAAAATAAACTCACTATGGGCTGAAAAACAAAACTGCATCCCTACCTATTCAGTATATACAAAAGTAGATTTCCAACCAAAATGTAAGAATTAAAACCATAAAGTTAAAATAAATAGTGCAGAAGACTGTCATATCCTAGGAATGCAGAAGGATGTCTTAAACAAGCCCTGACATAAAGTAGCATTTATGGACTTGATTAAATAAAAATAAGAATTTCTGTTCAACCAGGGACATCATGAGCAAAGTTAACCACAGAATATTCTGCGAGATGTCTGCAGTCTAACACCAATAAGGAAATGACCTCCACAGTTCCCCCAAATCAAAATCCAACACAGAAAAGCAATAAACCCCTGTATAGGCAACTCAGTGGAGGAAGAACCTCAAATGCTAGCAAGTTCAAATTCATTATTACTTAGAGAAATTCCTATTCAAATAACATTGAGCTTTACTGTAAAGCCATCAGACTGACGAAGCCTGGAGCGCTGCCGAGTGCCAGTGGTTGGAGGGATGGGGAATCCGAGAGGCCCCGTGCACTGCTGATCAAGTTTGCACAGCTGGAGTCATTCTGCAGCACCAACCGGCTACTTAGACAAATCAATCATTTGTGCATCTCTGACTCTGCATCCCCAGGCATAGATTCCCCGGAACTCCTCACACGGTTGCATGAGGGACCACAGACAAGTGTATCCATCTCTGTATGGTCAGTGGTGGTGCAAAGTGGACACAACCTAAATTTCCACGAATACAGCCCTGAAAATATAAAACGTGGAAAAAGTACAGTAAAGATACGGCAGCCATGCTCCGAGTGGTCTCATCAATCCCAATGCATGTGGACTGTCCTGGTATAATTGTGAATAAGGTCCTTTTTTGCCGCAAAAATGTCTCATTTTAGACAATAAATTACAGATAATACTATGCAGAGGTAAAAGCACCTAACAAGAGACCTGCCCTGGTGACTGGGTTGGAGCGTCGTGCCATACACCAAAATGTTGTGGGTTTGAGCCCCAGTCAGAGCAGATACTCAGGTTGTGGGTTCAGGACCTTGTGTGTCTACGAGAGGCATGAAGGCAACCAGTCCAGAGGTCTCTCTCTCACAACAGGGTTTCTGTTTCTCTCTCCCTTCCTCTCCCTTTAAGATCAATAAACATATCCTCCGGTGAGGATTTAAAAAATGCACTTAACTAGATTATTCACACAGAAACATAGATAAAACCTAAAAATATCATGTTACTGAAGAAGCAACAAAATCATTTAGGTCAAGGTCACTTACGCAAAATACAACAGTACATTTTTTACAAGAAAGCAAACTCATATGTACCAAACACATGACATATTTATCAAAGACACTGGAATGATTATAATACACGGGGCAGTGTGAGGAGAATGAAAATAAGGAATAAAAAGAATAAAACAACAACAACAATAATAGTTTTTGTTTTTTAAGAGCGACTGTGTCACATTAACTAAGAAACAGAATTAACTCATTCTATAAAACTGAGGTCCAAAATGACAAGAGGTGGAATGAGTTGAAGCAAAAATCAAAAAATGGAAAACTGGTAGTAGCAAAGCTTGAACTGAGCATTCCATTAATTGAAATATCCATTACAATTATGAAACCATGGGGATTAATATCACCCAGCAACAGGTAAATGTTATCAACTTTGATAATGTAAAATTTAATTACGAAACTAATAAAAATAGTGGTTGGTGGGGTATAAAAGGGTAAAAGTGTGCTAATTTCCTCATCTTCCATAGCAGAAAGTGAATAAAGTCTAAATTTTAAACAAGTAGGTATAATAAGCAGTATAATTCCAACTTTAACAAAAAAACAGATTTAAAAAATAAACTTCTTCGTTAACTCATCCTTAACTGGATTCTCTCAAGTTCCAATATTCTTTGCAAAGGACTTGCCTGAATTTCAATTCCTTTCCATTATTCGGTTTCTTTTAACTTTACATAAAATTCAACTGAAAAGTTAACATTAAAATAAGTATACATGGTATAATATAGTCTAAACTTATTTTGATTATACTTTTATCAATCTCTCTACCTACCTGCTTGGGGCAACATTGAGAATAGTAGCAATGGTAATATCTGAATGTTTACGTTAGTCTTTTTTAATTGTTCAAATTTTTAAGATGCTTATAACATTTTACAGACACAATAAAGTTATTACGAACAACATGAGAGAAAAATAGGAAGTGGTACAGTGAGGAGGACCCCTATTAGCTGTAAGGCCAGGAAGCAAGTAGAGAGACAAGGGAAGAGAATCGAGCTTTGTAAGTGAAAATTTCCCAGGACCACTATTAACTACAGGGAATTGAAAGAAAACCTCTTATTCTGAGTGACATCCTAGTCATAAAACCCTACCTCCTCTTCCAGAGCTCCCACCTGTCTCCGTAAGGTCTCAGGCAGGCACAGCCCAAACAGGGTCTGGCCTCACCCCTCTGTTCATTACCAGAAAGGCAAAACCACGAGGCCGAGTGGGCAGAGACAATGTCAAATTTGTCATCGACAACCGACCCCTCTCGATTCCGCTCAGGACACACCTCATTACATTTTACATTAAAAGGTAAGGCTCACCAAAATAGTGCCCAGGACGGATGCACCAAACTGCCACGCAGAATTCTCCAACGGGGCTGCCGTGTGGCGCTTCTTAATGTCCATGGTTATTTGAGTTAAATGAAGTCTGACACAGTCCCACATGGAAACAGTAAGGAGAAACATATTTTTTTCAGTCTATTAAATTTAATTCATTGTGTGTGTTTTCCTTCCTTATCAGCAGTTTAAATTAATTTTCTCACTGTCGACAGGCGGACAGTCTTCCGCATCTTTAAATCCAAACACACACTATCTGCCAGGACTAGCCGGACCCGCAGGTGTGGAAAACAACATGTTCATTCATTAGGTCTTAGCAAGGCTCTAACAATTATACAAAACAATTTATCCCTTGACGATCAGGTACAGCTGTATCCAACTCCTTCTGTCAATTTCCATGTCAGCAGCAGAAACCGTGATGTTCTCGGGAGAGGAGTGATTGGTTTTCAGTTACACACAGTTACAGCTGGAAGTCATCTGAAAACCATCATGCCAGCATATGGATAACCTGTGTGGCAGCGTAATAATATTTGTACGTATCTTACAAGTGCTTACCCAGGACTATGACAATGTAATCAGTTTCACAGGGGGCACAAATAACAGGCCTCTCTCCATTCGCTGATTGTGTTGAGCGCTGAAATAATGATCTCTGTCTAAATGGAAGGGTAGCATTCACTAGGAAAATACGTGATAGCCGCAAAGAAAGGTTTCTTATCGTATTTAGGAAATGAATTAATGGCAGCCAGCATGGGGAGGCAGGCTTCATGGAAGTTTTCACCATTCATGTAGAGCATGCAGTGGAAACACATTTCCCATTTTTAAATCAGCAACAGTTCCTGGAACCAGAAATAGTGTGTTTTGTTTTGTTTTGTTTTTTGTAAAATTTAATACTCATTCCAGCATCTCTCTGCTTCTTTTTATTTTCATCTGCAAAAAATGAGGAAGCTGCTACTTTTTCGTTCTTATCCTTTAACGGTATTTTGAGGACACACAGGAGGATAATGCTTACAGCTTCTGCAAGAAAAGTTCTCTGTTAATTCAAACTATTACTATTATTATCACTGCCAACTCTGCTGTGGTTTCAAATCCTAAATCTAAAAGCTTTTTCAGACATCTGTTATTCAAATCTTATTTTAAAAATCCTGCATTATTCAGTCCTTATCAGAGGTGGGTAAACTGAGACCTAAGAAGAATAGGAAACTTCCTCAAGGTCACACGAGGGCAGAGCAGGTAAAGAAGGAAATACCGATTCTGTGTGCCACATCACACAGACGCAGCAGGCACATGAAACTCTGAACCATTCACATCGGAAAGAGCCTAAACCAGCAGCTTTGAAATATAAAAAAAAGAGCCAATTAAAAGCACTCGTCCAGTAAATACCTTAGAGAAGTCTTTGCAGACAGAACAGGCCTAAACCATTTTTTTCTGCCATTTCCTTAGTTATATCTCTTGACGTGACATATCTTTTAAGCATAAACAAGTGAGATGTACTTCTATGTAGATACTTCCTCTGTGCTAAGGAAAGGATTTTTTAAAATAGCCCCTAAAATTTCTTCATTAAATAACTAGAGGCCCAACCACGTGAAGCTGTCTTGATTCACAATGTATTTTTGGAAGGGGTGAAGGCAAGTAAACATCTTCCTGCAAATGCATCTCCCTCGATCTATTTAAATCCTGATGTTTTCAGAATGCTTCGCAGACGTTAGCGCTCTCTGGGTGACAGAGAGGGCTGTAGGGGACTGTGCGGCCAAAAGGTATGTTTCCGCAGGACAGCCTCATGACGAACTCCACCACACTCACTCCCATCCTGGGGAACACCTGACAGCCTGAGTCACACTTCGAGAACTCTTGGACCGGTCTTCCAAACACGGAGCTCCACCAAAAAGGACTCACTACTGGGAGGAATGTGGGGACAGTGGTCCTACAAAGGAGCCCTCTTTTGGGGCCTACTTGCTGTTCTTATTAGTGCTTTTTCATTTTCATGGGAACTTGCCTCTTCATGTTTTCTCATCTGGTTTTGATGAATTTAAACCACAGCCTGCCGATCTTTCGGGAATTCTCCAATGGGATTACGCAGGATGTAAAGAGGCAATTACAAAGGAATAAATTTGTTTCATGTTAAGGATATTTTCAGTTGCCCTGGAAGACCATTTAGAAAATTTGGAAAATTTTGCCATCGGGTGGGGTTGGCATTATGTTCACTCTCACAGGGAGGTTGGCATCAAACTTTCATGCTTGACTGTATTACAGAATATAGTACCATGGTCAGAGTTTACTCATTTGGGCCAGTATTTTCAGAAGTGGCAGGCAGAGAAACTGGACTTGACTTTCAGTCATTTATTACTTTGAACTTTATTTTTACATTTTGCAGTTTCACGTCAAAGTTCTAGTGTTATTCTATTGCTGTGGCCTAAGAATTATATGACAGATTTTTATGCATTTCATACATTCTTGTAAGCTATTCTATGACTACAGAATTTCGTTCATGTTGTGGTCTAACCTCACAACACGGTCACAAGAAAGACATTAAAAGCAAACAAAATAAAACGAGTCTCATTTACTAAGGGGGAAGGTCCTATTTAATTAGGTCAGGTCCTTGAGGGCCGGGCTGAAGCAATGGAGAGCTAAGGCAACGTGGCCGGCATGATCTGTCTGCCGGCCCGTCATTCTGTACCATAACCACTTTCTTCCCCATTCTCTTTCTGTTAACGCTTTCTTTCTGGGCCTCCCTATTTCTAACTCTGTCTCTCTCTGTCACTCGATGTCTCCTTTTCCTGTCTACATCCGAAGACTTGCTGAACTCTGTGGGCAACATTCATTGTTAAGCAATTGCTAACACCTGTTCAAAATCTGCTTCAAATATCTGCAGTTTCCAAGGCTCCCCACAATTCATCAGCAACCACAGTCACCCACCAACAGACAGGTGAAATACTGTAGTAGTTACAAATGGGAGGGTGGCAGTATTTAAAGTCATGCTGCCTGGGTTCAAATCCCACCTCTGTCACTTATTAGCTACGTCAGCAGTCCCCAACCTTTCTCACGCCAGGGACTGGTTTCATGGAAAACAATTTTTCCATGGACCCAAGCACGGGGGTGGGGGATGGTTATATAGCCCGTCACCCGATGCAGCTTAATCGTCACTTGCCACTCACTGGTAGGGTTTGGAAATGAGTCTGCATGCAAGTGATTTATTATGGCCTCTGTGCAGTCAAACCTCTCTGCTAATGATCACCTGTATCTGCAGCCGCTCCCCAGTGCTGGCATCACCACCTCAGCTCCACCTCAGGTCATCAGGCATTAGATTCTCATAAGGAGCGTGCAACCTAGAACCCTCGCATGCGCAGTTCACAGTAGGGTTTGCACTCCTATGAGAATCTCATGCAGCCACTGATCTGACAGGAGGCAGAGCTCAGGCAGTAATGGGAGTCATGGGGAGGGGCTGTAAATACAGATGACACTTCCTACTCACCTGCCGCTCACCTCCTAATAGGCCACAGACTGGTACAGGTCCATGGTCCTACTCAATGAGCTCTGTGATCTTTGGGCAAGTTACTTAGGTTTGCCATGCTTTAGCTCATCTTCTGAAAAGCAGGAATAATGGTAGCAGCTACTTCCCGAGGTTTTTGGAATCATTAAATGTATTCATAGATATAAAGTATTTAGCATGGGGTATGGACCAAAAACAAGCACTCCATGAATGTGAGTTATTATGGGCCCAACTGCCCTTGGCTCTGCTGCCCACTCAAGCTGGTTTCTCTGCTGTTCTAGATAACACTGCGCTCACACACACGCTCCCCCAGCGACGATCCCCATCCCACCAGGCTGCGGTGTCTTCCCCGCTGGCCCCGCAGTCATAAATCCCACACCTGTGGTAGGCTCACCTCCACCATCATGTCTTTTTGGGATACGTCAGGTCACAGTGACTTCCTCCTCCTTCTTCTGTACCATGTGCCCTCTCATTGCCTTTTTTGGTTAATTAATTTCTCTGCTATGTGGTTCTTGAAGTGTTTTCCATGTATTTATATATGTTATCTTCCTGGCTAAACACCAGCACAGGCGCTGCCCTGAGACAGGTCTCATCAAGCAGATGCTGACCAATGGGAAGGTTCAACCAGGGGGTTGATTCACTCCTTTGCGAATATCCTAAGAGGGTGGAGAAGGTGCTGTGCATTTAACAAAATAAAAATGAAGCTTCCCATATTTTCTCTTTCCTGTCCTTTCATTCAACCTTAGTGTTTAGAAACCAAGCTATGCCTGCAAGGAGGGTTTCCAATCATCACATGAAATATACACGAAATGAGGCTCACTAAAAGCCCATCTAAGATAAAAAGCTCTACTGTGAACAACATAGATGGTAGGTAGAGTTAGTTATGTGCTTTAGTGATTTAGTTCAGTTACACTCCAGTTGTAGTCAACTGACTGAATTAAGAATTTCTATTCCAGGGAAGGTGGCTCACACCAGCCAGTCTACAGAGGAGGCTCCGTGACACAGCTTCAACCAACACCAGAGACTTTGATAATTAATATGAATGTCAGAATGGCTTTTCCTTGGTGAAATCCATGGTTTGTGCGTCCACACTCAAGATGTTAGAACTGGGTTCTCATTGGTGTTTGACATAGGTAGTTTGGCTAAAATACTCGAGCAGGATTCCCATCCTTGAATAAACAAGGTATAGAACCACTGAGGCCTATCACCTGCACCATGAGGGCCAGGGCCTGTTTCTGTTGCCAGACACGGTACTGGAAGACTTCAGGTGTAAAAAGCTACCTGCAGGAACTGCTGTGGGATCCTCACTTGGGAATGCTGTATGTCTTCTGCCAGTGACTTTCTAGCAAGGGCACGGTTGCAGCCCCTAAAAGAACAGTGAGCTGGGACTTCAAATTGACAGGACAAGCTGTATATCTGCTTTGTCCCTGCTTGCTGATGAATACCTTCTTAAATAATAATTGTAAAAACGTTCATTTGTGAGGAAATGTCAGGAGGGACCCAGTATTTTGAACCACTTCTCTCTATAGGTTGAAACTTTGTGTTTATTCCCATGTGGAGTGTGCAAGACTGCCACGCCAAGGAAAAGAATGGGATACAAATGGGCGCACAGGCGGGTGAGGCAGGGTATCCTGGGCCTTTACTAACCAGAGAGCTATGGAAATAAAATCAATCAATCAATCAATCGCCTGGTATTTACCGAGTGCCTGCTAGGTGCCCGGAATTGTTAAACTGCAACATACCAGAAATCGGCATTTCAGGTATCACCTGGGATAAATCTCCAGTCTGGTCAGGAATCGAACGCTAACTGAAAGCTGCAGTCTACACTGTGAGGCTAGCGTGCCTGAGGGTTGACAGAACATTGTTATTTATATTGCAGCTTTTCTTGAGAGGGAAAAGTTAGATATCTGTCATACAGAGCCTTAACAAATGGTCATGGTTTATGGTCCAAATATTTGGTTACAGGTCTAAAGGGAGAAGAAAAATGTAGAACACATTTAAGTAAGAGTATAAGGAGCAATGTGACTTCATGCCTCATTTTCCTTGGAATGTTGCTTCATCCACCATTACAATTTTATGCTAGATCACAAAAGTTTTGTGGTGTGTATGTGTGAAAGGCCAAGTTCACAAACTCGGTGAAGTCCTATCAACTGAGTAACTTCGACTGAAATCATCTGAAGCTTTATAGGACTGTAGGTTTCTACATTCATCAAGATTTCTTAGCATATCAGAAATACACCAGATAAATTAGAAAAACAATAAATCATGTACTGCATAATGCATTCTTCTTATACGTGTTGGGAAGAGGCGGCATGTCCTGTGGATGGAAAGAACCCAAACGCTGCAGCAGAACTTGGTTCCCATTGGTCCGTGGAGCGCTCACCACGGGCCAGGTTTTGCTCTCAATGCTTTGAATACCTTCATCCTCACAACTGCCCAATGCTTAGGTCATCAGCGTTAGCCCCACTTACAGGTAAGGAAACAGAGCCAAGCACAGTGACATAATGTGCCCGAGGACAGCAGATGATAAGTGGCAGCAGGTGGAACTTGAACCCAGAGAGATTCTGGCTCCAGGATCTACTCTCTGAGCCACGGCACCCACCCAGAAGGTGTAATGAAGGTTAATGGGAAGCGGTATCATACAGTAAGCACTCAATACATGACACCATTTTCCCTTATGCAGAAGCCAATTTCACGCCTACATGTGCACAATGTACAGACGCCCCTCCGTGTCGCAAACGGACCATGAGGTTCTAAACAGTAGTACAGCCACAATGTCTAATAGCCGAACCAACCTCGGGCAGCAGAACTCGACAGATGTGGGCAGGGCCTCTCTCTCTCCTGTCCTCTCTCATCACCCCCCAGGTGACATTTTGTAACCAGGAGATGAGGGGCTCTACTTTTTCCATCTCTATCTCCTCTGATAATTCCTCCCACTCAGACATTCACCGTACCAAAGAAAAACGGGGTCCACCTTGACATGTCCGAAGCTAGAATGCATTTCACAGCTGGGGACGGCCACCGCTGGTGAAAGTCACCGCTGGTGAAAGCATGTGAATAACGTGGCCACAAATTTCTTCTTTGTATGCCAACTACAGTTATGTCTTGTGGCTCTAATGCTATTGGACGGTTGTACTTTAACAGATTTCATATTGACCTGGTATAATAGCATTAGATCTATGAATAGAAACTCTCTACCAGGGCTGTCCAACCTTTTGGCGTCTCTGGGCCACAGTGGAAGAAGATGAGTTGTCTTGGGCCACATATTAAATGCACAAACACTAACGAAAACAGAGGAGCAAAAAAAAGGTTCTCTGTAAATGTATGATTTTGTGTTGGGCCACATTCATAGCCATCCTGGGCCGTGTGTGGCCCACAGGTCACGGGTTAGACACTCCTGCTTCGGACAACAAACACCACTGAGTACTACCCTATTAAATACGGGGGGCTTTGCGAGCCATTTCCAGGATGGCAGGCAGACTCGGTGATGAGTTTTAATGATGCTCATCCTGGGCAGCGGCTGTCACCACAGGTCCATGTCCTAGAACTTGTGGTTGGTTAAAACGATTGATCCTGCAGTCACCACCACCCCTCATCCAGATTACTGCCAGAGCCCCTGCCTCTGACCCCCTCGGTCTACTCTAACGCAGCAGACAGGGGCATGCTACTGAAACAGAAGTGATTGTGCTCACAGAAATATACCCAAGAAAACTGAAAACCCACATCCCAACAAAACCCCGTACATGAACGTTCACAGCAGCAGCATTCTTTGTAACAGCCAAAAGGGGGGGACAATCCAAACGTCCACCAACTGATAAATGGACAAGCGGAATACGGTGTCTCCATACAGTGAAATATTTTGTGGCAATAAAAAGTACTAACATATGTTACAACATAGATAAACTTTGAAAACCTCCAACATGGATGGTAAATGAAAGAAGCCAGCAACCAAGGAGCACGTATTGTATGACTGCATTTACACGGAACAACCACAGTAGGCAAATCTATAGACATTCAACGGCAAGAGACACATAGGACAGGGAATGCACATCCTAGTTGGGCCCAGGCCGGATTTTCGTTTTGTCTCGCATCTCACCTGGACCGTTGGAAAAGCTGGAGAGCGGGGTGACAACAGGCATCTCTCTCTCTCTGCACGGCCTCTCCATGAGGCCCCTTCGTCAGAAGTACTCTCCAGTAATCTGACCTCTGACTTGGCAGCTAGCTTCCAAGAGGAAGAAGACCTGAATGTCACACTGGCCATGTTTTATTGGTCAAAGCCAGTGAGAAGGCCAGCCCATTGAAGGAGAGGAGATACAGAATTCCCCTTTTGATGAGTAAGAGGAAGGTGTGGATTGTTCCCATCTTTGGAAGCAGGGTCCCAGAGCTTTACAGAGTAATTTCTAGGAACATCAGACTTTCTCTCCCCACAGTTTTCACTCCATTCCCCGGAAAAATGAGCTCTGCCCGAAGTCAAATATAAAATGAAGAGCAGGCATAAAACTTGGCCATCAGAATCAGCGGTAGAGCATTCAGGAATGGGATAAAAAGAATTTTAGGTGTAATCTGATTGGGGCACAGCCCCGTCCTTTACTATGATGGACGCTCGCATTGGTTCATTGCCTTTTCTTCTCACCCTCTCCCTCTAATGTGGCCCACACAGCAAAGCAGTCCTGGGATCACCTCCCACTTGGGAGTTCCTCTGCCTCTGTGCATTGCCCCGGGTGTCCCCGTTAAGCAAGGAGGCTCAGCCGAGGACATCCTGGCTCGGAGCAGGGTGGTCACCCCTGTCGTGGGCCCAGATCTCATGCAGAAGGAGTGAGGGAAGCCACTGCCCTGTTTACGAGGGTAACAAGCATTTGAGAATAAGTCTAGGTCTTAATGAGTTAAAAAGAAAGGGCACACGCTTTGTTATGTATGCATATTTCCGCAAACCCATTATTAGGGGCCTGCGAACCCATTATTAGGGGTCTGCAATAGGATGTTTTCAAGAATACGAAAATTCAAGTCTTGGCCACACATTTGCACAAGGACCAATTTGTGGCCCTGTGAAGCCATGCCAGTGACTCTCCCCCTTCCTCCAGCTGGAATGATATCAGAGTCTTGGTTAAATGGCTCTTTATGAAAAGTGGCGACGTGTTCTTTTCATTAAGCTCTTAACAGTCGCAGGCTGAACGGGACTAACGAAGTCACTAGGAAGAGCCATCGACAAGCCCAAACCAGTCTCCCCACTTACTCTGTGGCTGTTTTCCTCATCAGCTCCTTCCACCGACGGTGGGAAACCACAAGCTCTCGGCGCATAAGGTACTGCTAAATTCTAAGGAGGCGACGGTAAAATAATGCTGTTTGCTCTTAATGGAGTCTGTTAGAAAATACCGGCAGTCGGGAAACTGCTAACAATAAACAAACAAACAAACAAATACATAAACAATGGGAAGGATATGTCTTACAAGTGGCAACAGCCCTCAGAACAAAAATTCTCAGGCTATAGTAGCCTCTCTGCCGACACTGAAAAAGAGGGGCTTTCTTACGCCATTCACAAATTCTGCACCAATAAATTCTTGAATCTATTTAATAAAAACTGGGTGTTATCAATGAGATGTAGAAAAAGCATTAAAATCTCCCTTATAGTGATGGTGGAAAAAGACAGAGGATTGCTCAGGAGGAGTGAAAAAGACGTCGATGCAGAATGAGGAGAAAAGTAGCTAGGCGGCTGTAGGGGGAGGTGGGGAAGAAGCGGATTTAGGGACAGGAGGAATGGGAAAATGGGAATAAAGTAACCAGATGCACCAGGGCATGAAGCAAACTCTATTTGTCCTTAGGGCAAACATACTCCCATTTATTCTTTATCATGCTACATACCTTAAGTATTAACAGAAGTCTCAAAGAAAGGACCCCCAACGCCACCAGTCATGCTGAAGCCTAGATTATTATCGGGACCAGTAGCAAAGCAGCAGCCATCCCATTCCCTCCATGTTAATACCCCATTAATACCCCACATGAATGGGGTCCCCCGGGTGCATGTGCTAGGGTACGTGCTCAGAAGCATGCTGTCTCTTTTTCTGATCCCTTCCTTTGAATGTGTGCATGAGTTTTTGGTGATTCTGAAGCTTGATGCTGCAACATTTCCAGGGGCATTTGATAAAAATGCTAATTCCTAGACCCTACCTATCTTTAGAGATTGTGATGTAGTAAATACATAGCAGTTCCAGGCATTTCTAATCACAATAGGCTCCGGGTTATTCTGATACATCACAAATAATGAGGATCATTGGCACAGTGGAAAGGCTTGAACAGAGATTAAGGGCAGTATGTTTGAATCCTGGGTCTGAACTAATCGTTTTTATGCAATGGCCATGAGATCTTAAGTCGTGTAGACATTCTGAAAAAGAGTTATAATAGTACTTACTCCTTATATTTGTCTAAAAATGTGACATGTTGCTATTCACACATTAATAAATCATATTTCTCATAACTGCCTACTCTTGCCTCTGTCTTTTTATCATTCTACCAGTCCAATTTCCAGCACATTGTTTGAAGTTAAAAACGCATGGTGATTTTAAAAAAGACAGAGAGAAAATTCACCCTTTTTCCAAGCTGTTTTTCAAAGCAAAACCACAACACACTTAATATTTTGGTATTGAGACAATGTAATTCAGTTCATAAGTAGGAATATTAGCTTTTTCCCATCATTATACAGATCAAGAGGTGACATTAACTTTTATTTAAACTGATGAGTGCCAATACAACTCTGAAGAAAAGTCACCCCACCCTGTCTGCGCCATACACTGCCAGAAAGGAAGACGACGATGTCAATCTTGGTTGTGAAGAATAAACGTAATAACGAATAACTTTAAATCCTGTAAAACATTCTAAAAAACTGAATGATTATCATTATTAGGTAGGCAGGGTGGAGCAAAAGTGGTTCTACAGTTGTTCATATGGAAAGTGATAGCATAATTAATGAATAATAACACAAGAATAAACACTGTATTTCATGTGATCACAACTGTAAACCTGCCTTACCCTGTATGCCTAATAATGACAAATTATGATCATTATCCTACCCTGTATATGAAACAAAGTGCTCTATTGAGATTATTTATATTTATTTATTTATTTATTTATTTATTTATTTATTTATTTTGGTGTAGAGAGGGAGGTGTCAGAGAATTGCTTTGGAATCCTTGAGGGGAACCTTGAGAAAGATGAGTACAGGACTATCCAGAGTTGTTCGGGTAATCTTCTTCGGAATGGCGAACTGCCTGGCAAATAGGAATAATTAGAGCTCTTGTGTTTTAAGAACAGAAAGAGAGAAGCTTCCCAATCTCTAGGTACAGGTTTCTGGGGCATTAAGACAAGAGCAGACCTTGGGAAGCTCTGACCTTGGGAAGCCAAGTGAAGGGCATCTTTCTCTGAGCACAGCTCTGAGAAATTAAAGTCGTCCTCGCTCAAAAGTCAACACTGGCAGAGTGCCATTGGCCAGTGGGGAGATGGGACCGAGCAGCCTCTGTCAGAGCAGCGAGCATGATTTTGTCAACAGCCACCCAACCTGGCAGCTACAAGCAACTAGCAAACCGAAGAGGATTCGATCTCTCCTCTCTTACGACGGAAACTGAACGGACCTTTCGGCCCCCATTTGGACTGGAGAGGCTCTGAGGTTTCATGGAAATTTTAAGAGAATAAAGGATCCCTAAAAGGGAAACTACTGTACTTCCTTTCAATATATAAGAAGACTCAAATCAATTTCAATTTGTGTTTTAATGTCACAGAGGAGTTCAAACTCATTACACACCTACACATATGCATTAGGGTCTCGGTAAAGGTCATTATTAAAAAAAAGAATTAAGTCTTCCTGTTAGAAACGGTGAAGATACCTTGGGACTGATCCTCTATACGCAGTCCCTAGGACTAAAATTCTAGAGGAAGAAGAGAGAAGTAGAATGTCCTGAAAGTCTCAGTACCCAGCTTACTAAGGAGACACTGAAGGCTACGCACCCTAACACAGGAGTAGGGTAGGAACAGGGAAGAAGGTGTATCTATGACAGAGTCGTGGAAAAGCCCTAGGCTCAGGCTCTCAACAACTGTCCCTTAACAGGACAACTTCTAAGTAAAATAAGAAGCTCAGCTCCCCAAAGTTGGCAGAGAGAACGGCGATTCTGTCCAGTTGCTATAGAAGGAGTGCTACTGCCTGGGGAACATAGCGGCAAAGATTGAGCAGTAAAAGCAGTCAGAATAAAGCAAGTCCCTGGGGAACACGGCCCAGCCGGCACAACGGCCACATCTGTGACACCGGAGTTAAGACGTAGTGCAGTACTGGGGTAGAGCAACAACAACAAAAACAAGCTGACCTACCGCAATCCACACGTAAAGAGAGGAAAAGGGAAAACGGGAGGTTTCAACCTCTAGAATATAAATGAACCTTTCAGAAGGATAAAGGTTGGGACCTCCAGAGGCATTAAGGTAACCCCCTTTCCAGGGCAGCCAGAATTGGAGCCCTAATAGTAACATTTGGGTTGAAACTAGGTCTATCCACCTCATTCTTACACAAGCTTTTAATTTTTCTGTTGATCACAGACTTAGAAAGTAAGAGTGCAATGATATCTCTGTCATACCTGGGAGGTGAGATGCCTACTGAGCTGCTGTGAGGATTAGTGCCAATGACCCAGCCTATAATAGCCTTCCTTCCCAAGGCCACACCTTCACAATATTAGGTAACCAGGCTGACACAGGTGTATATTTGCTAAATATGAATAATTTACAGACAATCAACTATCAAGCCTCTAGGGATCACATGCTAGCAACATGGGAAGCAGAAGAGCTATACAAGAAGGTCCAGTTGCAGTTAACAGAGACGAGTGAGATTTTCAGTGCCGGGCAAAACATGTATGAGAGATTTTCAATTCAGTTAAACTCGATTGATTTTTATGTGCCAGGTACAACTAACTAGGCACCAAGCACGTCCAAAGAAGGCACGGACAAGGGAGAACGATGAGGGGAGAATACAACCTGGGTGAATATGGAGTGCTTTAGCCGATCACTGGGTAGACGTTAGAGTGAGGGATGGCTCGAAGAAAATGTAAGGTGCATTATTTGTTTATACTGATTCCCTGGGTAAGGATAATAGTTGGGGCAGTACCGTGGAAGGATTTATTAATAAACATTAAGTATGATTCATGCTGTGTTATGAATTAATTCTCTGGGTAAGAGACAATAAGCAAGTGATTAAAAAAAAAGACAAACCAGTTGTCCAGGAGATCCCTGAGATATGCCTATCGGCAAAGCGGCTGGAGTTGAGGGATCTGGAAGTGAGAGCAAAAGGAGCTCGGGCACCATAACCACAATCTCACTGAGGGGTTTACGTAGCAAATCACTGAGCCTGGAAGAGGTCACGTATATCTGGGCTGGTTAGCAGGAAATACTGCTCGCCGCTAAGGTATAACTTACCACCAGAACTGCCCCAGTGGGGCACGCACGCCTTTCAGTGTGCGAGCTAAAATGTAAGCAGGAGGTGGCAGATCATCCATTAATGAAAAATGTCTCATTGAGGGGCAGGCAACTGGGAACCCCTACTTTCACTGTCATGCTTCTCTCTAAGTCCCATAACCGTATGTCTGGACTGTGCTGAGTGTTTTATGCCCGTTAATACTACAACTATAAAGTTACTAATAGGACAATCCCTTTTCTCCCTTTGAAAGTAAAGTATCTTTCCACTCTCCCTGCCCTTTTATTAATGGTAGTCTGAAATGTGCCCTTGAGTCCTTCCAACCTGCCACAGAATACTGAAACATAAACCATGGGAAGAAATACCAGAGAGCAGGCATATATAGCTTTGGGAACAACTTTCAGTAACAGTCAAAATTAATTTGTTAGCTTTTTAAAATGTGTTTAGTTAGCAAAAAATGATAGGATAATTCCCTCAAATAAATGGAATCTCTTTTTGAACTTCATTAGCTCTCAAGTATAAGATTCGGATGAATACGGAACTGGTCCAAGAAGGTAAATCATGTTAAGAACTTATATCTTACATTATATTTATTTTATCATATCATTATAATATAATATAATATAATATAATATAATATAATATAATATAATATAATATAATATATTCCCCAGACTAATTATCAAGAAAGTCATTACGCTAAGTACCCAGAATGGCTCACAAGCTGTCAGAAGCCACACACCCATGTCCCAAACACACAGCCGCAGTAAGGGTCCTTGTGTGGTTCAGCGTAGACGGCGCCTCCCGCTGTCCGGATGTCGTTCAATATTGATTGCTTGGACAACAAATTGCACAATATGCTCCACGATTTAAAGCAGCATAGCATGACGGGGTTACTACAACAATAGAAGCCTCATGAGGTTATCTACAAGTTTGCCCTTGACCCTGCAAATGTTGTGAGAAGACCTTTACTTAATGGACTGCCACTCTGTGGATATTCTGGGGAGTTCTATTTATAGACCAGAGGATACAGATGAGCCAATAAAATATGTCTCTCAAGTGACATCATAACCATGAAATGCAATTGTTTGGGCCTTGAAAAGACAGAGTCTGTCACCATGTCATTTAAATATCCTCAGCATTTTCAGCACCGTAATATGTGTATTAATATTTTAAATGCATTCTTAGTCCGGTCAATGCAAAACAGTTATCTCATAAATCTTTCAGCATTGTAATACTGCTTAGATTTCAGCCATTTTAATACCCTGAAAATCCTGCTCTGCACACTTATTTTTATTTATGGCCCTTAAAACACATTGAAAATATTTGTTGCTGGTTGAGCTCCTTGCAAGAGTTCAGACTTCAGCCCATTCTCTGAGGTTTGGATCAGTGTGTCCATGTTCTGTGCCCTTCTCTAGGAGCCTGCCATGAATGCACAGGTCGGACGCCCTTGTTCTGTTGTACACCGTCAACATGTAACAGTCCTAGAATTAGGACTCTGGGTCTGAACTAATTACGGACATTTTCCTATTGAATGAAGCTTAGCTGCTGCTGAATTCAAATATTTTAAGACTCTAACTCAATAAGCTGGTACCATTAATTTTAATTATTGCCTTATATAACTGAAAGACCTAATCCTCAGAAATTTAATATACAGGGGTGGGTGAAAGTCATTTTACAGTTGTAATACAAATAAATAATACATTAATTAATAAATAATAATACAAGAAGAAACTGTTTTGCATACACACAACTGTTCATCTACTTTTGCCCACCCTTTAATGTGTCCCTATAGGAGGTTATTTAACGCATCTGTGGGTGTCTTTTTAATACACAAAGGAAGATGCAGAGCGGAGCATGAGTGGAAGGGCTAAATGGAGCTAATTTGCTCTACCCAAGAAAATAGAGTGCAATTTATTCTTGCACATAAGAAGGAAGGAGCAGAGGTGAGAAGAGAGAAAAAAAGATTGGCTCAGTTACATGGAGGAGGACATATTAAGAATCCTATCACTCAATATGCAATGGTAGGAATGTAGCTTTCCCCCCCTAATCAACAGAGTCTGCTGCAGACACACAGGAAGAATAGGGGTGTGTGTGTGTGTGTGTGTGTGCGCGCGTAGTGTGTGTGTGTATGTGTGTGTGTGTGCGCGTAGTGTGTGTGATTTAGACGAGGGAACACCAGCGCCTAGCACTGGGAACACTCTTAAAGAATGTTAGCTCTTATGATTCACATGACTATGATTTACCATTAATACTGTCGCTTAAAGATGGAGACTCACAATATCACAACACACAGAAGTGGTGCTATTGAAATGACAGGCTTCTTTTAAAACACAAAGAAAAATATTGAAAAACAATTTCACCAGGAACTACGTTTAGCTAGTTACTGTAACAAAGAACAAAATTTAATTCTAAGCCCTGTAGTTGGTAATCAAAACTAGAAACACACTGTTTTCATTTTTTACTAATTTAAGAAAAATATATGTTTGTTTACAAAGGAAAAAAATTCCTGGCACAAAAAATCTCACGAGTTTATTGTGTATCTTGATGAATTAAGAGCCATCTAGCAATGTGAAGAGCTATTTACTAACTGTAGTTTGTTCTGTAAGTAGTCATTTTGCTATAAAAAGCCTGGATAAAAGCTGAGATATAACATTAAATCACAACATCAAAGGCAGTTCTTTGGGGGCAAAAGCTAAATTGAGGCTAGAAATGCTATTTCCTTTTACTTTGATGATACAAAGATACATCTTAGTGAACCTAAAGAAATGGTTTGGTTAAAATGCCCACTGTTAGATCATTTGTTATTTTTCACATATATTTCTGCGTATTACATACTTTGCTAATATGCCTCCGCAGTACATAAGGCACATGTATCCAAAGACCACACATACTCCCTGAGACACAGAGTACCGTTATGCATACATTCTTGAAGTGTTTTGTATCTATTTTCTCCAAGAAGTAAAAATAAAATGTTTTCTAAGGATTCCAAAATCTTGTCATGACAGATTAAACCTATCCCCATGTGCTAAAAGTCAGATGGATGCAGAAACATTAGAAGTGACCAATGATATTATTTTAATTATATGTGTGTTCTATTTTAAGCAAGAAAAACTACTGTACCAATAGATAGTAGTGGTTATTCACAATATAAAAGATGATTTGATCAAGAAAGGTTTCATCGTCCATATTCTTACTTACCAACTGCATTTTCCTTGTCTCTATAAATAGCAAACTACTTGATGGAGATGAAACCAGAGGAAAAAAACTCAACTTTGAAAACCTAAGGCAGCATTGCCAATGGACATTCAATCAGAAACTACAACAGAAGTCAATGGGGAATGATAACCCAATATACAGTCTAATGTTCAGGAATCCATCCCTCTCACTAAAGCATCTTTATGTACAAATACTAACACATGATCTCAGTAACACCATATACTGGATGTCATCAATAATTTACGATTCCATCATAGTGGCATGCTAAGAGGCATTTGTTCCAAGTTCAGGAAAGTATTCTCAGCATATTAACGTACAGCAGTGGAAGAGATAAGTAATGTTTCCCACTAAATATAACTGAAGCACAGAATATAAGCAGCAAAGTTGCCCTTTCTTACCTGTACAGGAGAGAAGAAGCCAAGTGCACAGGGTCCATCCACATCCAAAGACAGGAAGCCAAAAAGGGAGAAAGAAAAGATACAAAGGATCATTTTTGGTAAAACTCAAGTATGGGTGACAATGAAAATGAAACTTTTACAAAGAAAACCATTCATTAACTATACAGAAATCATCTAAATTGCGTGGATTTGTTCAGTTAAATCATTTTTTCCTGCCAACTAAACTTGAGTTCATTTCACTCTATGGTAGTTGATCTCCCATACTAGGCACTCTCAGGTGGCACACAGCTGTTTCTATGTACAATAATATATGTACAAAACCAGCCTCCCACTTTGAACATGATTCAGCAATATAGAAAGCTCTAGCGGCCACATGGAACATGCCTTATGATATCAATGAACACACACTGAGCTGCAGAAATCCTGTAGTCAACTTTAAAATCCCATTGAAAAGTGATTATGAGCCAAATATGAATAGTCTAAATGTGACCCAGGATCTACGTATTTGTTCCATTTTAAAAAAAATATTGATTATACCTCTAAAAGGTGCTAAAAGCCAGTGCCGAGAGCCATGGTGCGTGGACAGCAAACATGGTGCTTGCTTGTGGTCCTGTGATACCTAATATTCCACATGAATGAGATGCTCATGTCATATAAATGGTTGGAAACGGAGACCATCCATGATTTCTGTATTTGAGAATCACCAAAAGTCTCCCCGGACACCCACCTCACCAATAAGGATTAGTTCCTATTAAAATTCAATTTTTTACTTCTCACATTTAGAAATGAAACTTAAACACAGAAGCTTCTAAGATTATTTAGCAATCACTGGTCAGGCCTCTAAGGCAACAGCTCACAACTCAAAGCCAATGTTAACTCAACACGTGTCCTAGGAAACTTCAAATATTCCCACGCAATTTTACCTCCCTAAATAATAGCATTCTGTTACAGTTTTCTGATGTTTTCATTTTCTTAACCATTTCATTCTATTTTGGGGGGAGGACAAAGAACCCACACAAAAGAACGCAGATTTCCCTTTGAAAACAAATAAAATGCAATTCTGGCGGATTCAAGTTACTTCACAAGAAACTGACCATAACGGAAGAGGGTCCAACCTTAGCCACCTTATTCAACTTATATGAATCCTTTCCAGATAACACCTCATTTCTTTCCCAGTCACCCTGATTCTTTGTCCAACTGTTGCCAGATTTTACATTCCCTAATCAGGAAATTCTGCCTATTTGTAAAGTCTGACCCAACGGCATTTTTGCTACTGAGCACAAGCCATCCCATGTTATTGGCTTTATAGCTGAGGACATCAGAGGTCAGATGAAGGCCACTCTAATTCCAGGCTCCCAGACCCTGGTGTTCGTTGTTCTGTACCCCTACTCTTGTCTATTCCAGGGCTCCTCCTGCACAGAGAATTACCAAGGAAATGCACACATTTCTAAAAAGAATTTGAGAACTCTAAGATATCTTAGACAACGTGAACTGGGTCAGAACAATTCCGTATGTGTTCATGACACTAACACTAATTCTTTCATCTCTCTCCTTCATTTTACTAAAAAATATATTTTTTTTACTTTTCAAGTACAATTTATACTCAATGTTATATTAGTTTCAGGTCTACAGCACGGCAGTAATAATCACCCACGGAATTCCGGTCACTAATGTGTAAAAAAGATACAAGAAAAAAAAATCTTCTCTCACAGACACTCATACCTCGAATGAGACATTTTTTATGAGACAGTAGCGCACAAAGATACACAGAAATATAATACGGTGAGTGACGTAATGGTGAGCCAAAGAACTATATAATCCAAATTTCTCAAGTTAAATAGATTTCCTAATTCTGAGAATATACTTAATCCTTCTTTAACTACGAAGCTGAACATCTGTATTAAAAATAGAAATTTGGTTGTGTCCCAGTCTTTACTGAAAATGCTTTAGCCACTTCAACGTAACTGGCATGGATAGTCTACACTGGCCTCCTTGGGAGCCCTGCATGTGTTCACCTCTCCCTCCTCAGCCTAAGCCACCGCAGCCTTGTTCTCTGAGCTGTGAAGGTGCCGCCCTGATTTCAGTTCCTCTGAGGTGCCAGATGCTTTCTACCCCTGGGCCTTTGCACCTGCTGTTTACTTGTAGCAGAATACTCACCCGCAGAGCTAAACCTTGCATCTGGGTGATTCCTACTCAGCCTTCAGGATCTCTAGTATTATTTTATATTGTTATACCCTCAAAATCTGGTCAGTTCTGTGGTGAAATGCATTAATAAAACCATATTCCTGTCCTTTGGAATTTAGGTCTCGGTTTGCCTTTACACGTTCATTAGCATGGTTATCTCATTGACGACTAAGGGCCATGAAACAGAGACTAGTTTTGCTTCTGCTTATTAACGTTATCTTCAGCGCCCAGTGACCGGCATAGGGTAAGGGCTCACTAAACAGTGTTTATTATCCGATCTATTGATAAAGTACCAGCCTCCTTTAGTGTATGGCTTGCTAAAAGTACTACTACAGAAAAAGTAAACAGTTGTTGGGGAACATCAAAGAAGTCAGCAAAAAAGTCATCGGTGTTTAAGTCATGGGCATAACAATGTTTTCTATTTAACAGTTTTTCCTATGGTCTCCTTGGAAATAATTGTATCAACAACGAAAAGGACTATACCCCTGCAGACGAACCTCGCTGTTAAGTTTTATGCCTTCCCATAGATTTCTGTTTTACCTACTTCCTTACATTTAATGATTGATTGAACTTGGTGTGAGGAAAGACCATTACTTTTGGGACTGAAGGAAAGTCATTTTGAAAGCTGTTCAGGATCTAGACAGATTAAGCTGCCTCAGCCCAAGAAATGACCTTAATCAAGTCATTTGATTGTTATGGGCTTCCAATAGCACAGCCGACCAATCACCAGAGACCAAATGAAAAATTAGCTCTCCTAGGACAGACAATGCTCTGTCCAAGCTGAGTTTGGTGGAAAATAAAAAGAGGAATAGTGTGAATCCTAAGTTATTGAAAAATATTGTCATATGAGCATCACATACACTCTGTTTCATTTCAAGGAGCCAGATTTGAAAGCTAATGATCTCTGTATCCCAACCAGCCTCTCCATCAGCCTCCACTGGGAGGGACAGCAAAGAAAGCAGATTGACAGACCAAACTAATGAGCCTACACTTGCCCCAGGAGAAAGGACCCTGAAGATCAGTGGTATAGATAACTAGTAAATATCATCACTAGGGTAGAAATAGATAACTCTCTGGATTGTTATTCATAGGAATATTTATAAAGTGTCCACACTGCAGGAGAGGCACGGTGAACCGTGCACTCCGTGACAAGAAGGGAGGAAGAGAAAAGGGCATCTTGCTGAAACTTTCAGCAGCCACAAGGGATTCTCCGCCATTTGTACTCTTTTCTTTTTGGACTCGATGAGCACAGAGGGTAGAGATATAAGAGCAAGGGAGTGAGCAGGACACAGAAAGAACAAAGAAAGGAGAAAGACACAAAGGTGAGCGAAGTGAGAGCACGGCCAGGGAGGGAGGAATTTTTAAAATAATTAGTTTCCCTACAGAGGTCATCACCTGGTGAGTTCCAGTTTCCCGAGCACTCGGCACACGCTACCTTAGCCCGCCCCGTGAGACACGCCGGGCCAGGATCACCCCGGCTCTTCTTTCTTCCTCGATCGCCTGAGACTCAGAGAGGATGCAAGTTGCCCGAAGTCCCAGAACCAGTGGCAACGCAGAGAGAGTCTGCCTGGTGTTTCTGACAGCAGAGTGTACCTTGGGAGTGCAGACAAAGCAATTCCACGTTTGCAGGTTGGCAGAGTGTGAGCCTGTGTAACTGCTCGTACTCTTACCCGCCTGTGGGAAAAGCAGAGCTGCTTTTGGTAAAGAGGAAACCCTTTGAGTTTTGTTTTTCTACACCTAACTTATTCCACCAGTATTTACTGCGATCCTAGTACGAACCTCCCCTAGAGACAAGGGGGCCCTAAATCCTCTCTAAATAAACCTACCGCTGCCCTCTCTGCTTAAAGGAAAGGCGAGAAGCACAGGTCTTGTTTTGGTGGTTTTTGGTAATCAACAAACACATTTTGTTCAAATCTCACTTCACATCATAAGCTTTTCTTCACAGCCCTGACAAGAATGCCAGGCCATGGGCTCTAGGATGTCAGAAAGTTCGTCTGACTTTGACTTGATTGGTGGATGAGGCACAAGACAGCAATGTCCGTGATGTATTCGGCAGTTGATTCAGGTCCTAAAACTTATTATGCAGAGGAAATACCAAAATTCTCATTCCCTATTAAATCCCCAAGTCCCGTGTTAAAAATAGAAAAAAGGGGTTTTAGATGGAGAAGGTATTTTTGCAAGTAAGCAATTACATTCAAGGTGTGGAATAAATCTAAACAAAAAGGGACCAAATCACTTTGTTTCTCTTCATTACACTGCCACTTTCAAGTGCATGTAAACACTGCATAAGCTCCTAGGCACTGTGGGCCCCAGGGCACACTCAGGTCGTGCTAAGATGAACCCCAAATCTGGGTCAGTCCGCACAAGGACTGGTGAGTCACTTCCCAGCGTTGCTGGTGAGTCACTTCCCAGAGTTGCACCGAACTCCCCCTTAAACAATCTTTAAAGGGAGACTTGTGTCGAGGTGGCAGAAGGCTGGCAGGAGCTGGAGTAGGGGGTGGTGGGGTGGAGAGGGTGAGCTCCAGGGGTCCGATGGACCCACCGACAGGCAAAGAGACCCTCTAATAAACACTGATATTGTCTTCAGGGCAAAGCAGTCGAGGTTATAAAAGCCACCAAGGCCTGTATGCCTTCACCCAGCTCATGAATCGGCTCTTCCAAGACTTGAAAAGCTAATCCACTGCCACCACACAAACTCCCTTCTTTGTCCCGGCACGCATGTGCGTACATTCTTAAAGTGCAGAACTTCCTAGTCCTTGCGGTAGACAACGCTAGCACATGCCTGTCTTTGGATAGGCCCATATGACTAGTTCCAACCAATGCGATAGAAGCAGGGTCAGGTGGGCCGCTTCTGGGTGAAGGCAGTGAAAATTCAAGCACAGCTCCAAGTCTTCCTCTCCCGCCATCATGGTGGTTGCCGAGCAGTTCTCGTGTGGAGAGGCGCTAACACGAGGTTGGAGCAACCGGCTCACTGAGCATGTCGAACATGCATGTAAGAGTCGCCTGAGCTTCCAGTGGACTTTGTGTGACATAGAAGTTAGCTTCCATTACACTGCGGAGATCTGGGTGCTGTGTTTCTATGACAGTAACTTAGTTTAGCCTGACGAATTCGGTCCATGTCATTATTAATCACCAAGTTCTCCTCATTCCATCTCATCGATGCTTCTCAAATCCATCTCTTTCTAACCATTCAATCAGGTTAGCATTCCCTCCTTCCTATTAATGGAACAGGTCTCCCCACCTCTGGTCTTGATCCATTCTAATCAATTTCCTGAACAGCCAGCGTCATCATTCGAAAGTGCAAACCGGAGTCTCGTGTTCCTTGATGTAAAATTCTTCAATGGTTTCCCATTGCTCTGAGGGGGAAAACTGCAAACTCTTTCCCATGATCTGCAAGGCCCTCCATAATTGGACCTCTGTCTACCTCTCCATCCTCACCTCTAGACACTGTGCTCCCGACACTCCAGTCCTATAGATATCTGATCTCCCTGGAACTACTGAGGTGTAGGCTCATTGTAACTTCTCCCTAGAATGCTGTTATCCACCCTGTGCGACTTTCTCGAAGCTAATTCCCTGGAAACCTGTTCAGGAAGCACCTCCTTTCCTGACTCGGTAAGGTTGAATTGAGTGTTCCACCGTCAACCCCTGCTCACCCCTGCTAATGCGCACTTCTTCAGGAGGCAGGATCGCCTGCCTCCTTGACATTCCTCTGCTACGGTGACAGCTCCTTGACACACGGACTGCTTTCTAGTCATCACTCCACCCTCAGGACCTAGCACACCACAGACCTGTAACAAAGATTTGTCAAGTGAAAAATGAAGAAATAAATACATGTTTAAATCCAAGACATCTCTTCCAGCTTCCCTTCTCGGTTATCTCAGGCATAGAACACAAGCAAAGAAAAAAAAAAAATTAAAGTCTGATCAACCTGGCTTTAAATTCTCCCACTGCCACTTGGCAACCGTGTGACCCCAGACAAATAGCCTCATCTTTCTTAGCCCCCAAATCTCCATTTGTGAAATGGGAGTAATCACATCCCCATTACGGAGCAGCGAAAAATCGGAGCTGCGAACATAAAACAGCCACAGAGTGAGAGGCACACAGCAGACGCTAAATATCAAGGGTAGGCAAGATATTATTCTTGTTGTTATTATTATTGATCATATAAAAACTAGTGCGATGGCAGCAATGGAAATGCACTTACTTGGAAGTGAGATCAGCTTTCATTTCAAGCAGGAACAAAGAGTAAACAATTAGACTGGAAATGAGTCTAGAGAGCTGTACAGGGGATAATGGACTTCCAGTCAGCTCCCCTGCCAGTTTCCTCCATCCTCCTCATCTTTGATATTTTTCTAAATACATTAATTTTTAAGCTACTCCCAATGTTACTTTTTTTTTTTTTTTGGCTCTTAGAACTCCTGCCCTCATGCCCTGCATTCTCCTCACTCCCTTCTCTTGTCATCCTTAGAGCTCCTCTCTGCGTCTTTTTTCTTTTCATATCCCTGCCCAAGAAGCCTGCTAATGAACACTGGTAAGACTGAGCAATCTGTCCTTACTTAAAATAGTAAGTCTTCATTCCAGGTCCCCAAAAGTGCACATCTGTCACTCATTCATCACACAGTGATTGAGTACCCACTGCTTTAAGCCTGCGGCACTGAGCTAGGTGTTATTTTTTTTCCCTCTAAACAAACCTTAATTAGTTATAAACTCTGCCCAAACCTAATGAGAATAAAATTTCTTGGAGGAAAAGCTAGTCCCCTTTCATGCTCCAGCCTCTCTGGTGCCCAGGCAGAGAGAGGGGTTTTGATTTTGTTGTTGTTTTTAATAAATCATGTAGCAAATTAGTAGTACAGTATTTACAATTTGCAGCCTCTAGGAGACTTGCTTTTTAGTGGTGAAAATTAGCCACTCCTTTAAATGAGCTGTAAGGACCTGAACGCACAGCTGTCTGTTCTGCTACTCTAAGAACCGGAACCTATCCATGTGAGTGCATTTGTCTCTTTAACCTAAAAAATCTCACAGACATCAATAGAGCACATGGATAGACAGAGCACTGTCACATATTAAAGGACATGGTAATTTCTTAATATTTTGGTTTGTTTAACTTGAGGTTGTTACTGCTGAAGAGGTCTGATGACCAAAATAAAAACTCAGTTTATATCACGTTCTTATTCCGCCATCCCATCCCCCACACTGCCTTCTGAATGAACTGAATGAGGCGGTGGTATCGTGGACAGTAAGATGGTCAGGAAGTTCAAAGGCTGACCTCCCACTAGTGCTCACTGGAGTGTGATGTATAGGGAAATTGGCCACTGTTCCTCTCTGGGTCCTCATGAAGAAAATGGAAAGACATGCTGCATGACCACTGTTTTCCTAAAAGGAGCTAGTTTAAAAACAACGACAAACACGGAAAGTTGACAAGTTACCAGCCTTTCTCAGTAACCGATGTCCAACAGCAAACGGCCCTCACTTCCACAAAACTCTGCCTTACAACTTTTTCAATCCTTTGTATGTGTGAGATGCTCTGAATTATTTTGAGGGATGCAAGGACCCCCGTCAAACCAAGGTGCTGTCATTGTCGGCTCCGATCCACCATCCTTTAATATGAAAGCCTTTCCCCGAGATTGGTTTCCCCTCGTTAACAGCAAGAATGTATTTCTCTTTCTATGATTCCAGAGATTACGCCACAAATAAAATCCATCCTAATGAGCCACATTTGGCAACATTCACAAGACCGGTGTCACCACAGTAGTAAACGGTCTCAAGGAATGATTCAAGTCCTAGTTCTCTGTCTCCTTGCACAACCCATCCGTCAGATTTGTCGAGGGTGTCCTGAGTGGCTGTGGAGGAAAAGTAACCTAATGACCTGTGTTCTTGGAGCATTACAGCTCCGGCATAGATGAAGACAGCCTCTTCTTACACGTCCATGTCAGGTTTATTCCTTAAATTGAAGAGCTTGCACCAGCTACAAAGAAGCACCTTTCATCCCTTTCAGCGAAAGGATAGTTACCTTGTCTTTTCAGATGGTGTTTGTTTCTGCAAATAAAAATCTACCAGCTGCCCCGGTCTCTGTCCATCTCAGCAGGTGACATCATGTTCTTCTAAAGCAGGTTGACTGTGAGGGCTAAGAGGCCACATGGATTTTTGTTTGTTTGTTTGTCTGTTTTTTATATCACGGTGCTCCCTGTCTTTTCTCCTTTTGGTCATTTTCCAGGAGGATTTTTTCTTAATATATAATCTTTATTATATTTTTTCCATTACCATTTAGTCCCTTTATACTGTCCTTCCCCCAGTAGTCACCACACTATTGTCCACGAGTCCTTTCTCTCTTTTGTTCAAACCCTGCACCCCCTACCTTCCCCGCACCCACTAGCTGCCATCTGCTCTCCATCTATGAGTCTGTCTCTTTGTTGCTTGTTAGTTTAGTCTGTTCATTAGTTTCTACATATGAGTGAAATCATATGGTATTTGTCCTTCTCTTGATTTCAGGTAGTATAATGTTCTCCAGGTCCATCCACACTGTGGCAAAGGGTAAAATTTTCTTCTTTTTTATGGCCAAGTAGTATTCCATTGTGTAAACGTCCCATAGTTGTTTTATCCACTGATCTACTGATGGATACTTAGGCTGCTTCCGTATCTTGCTATTGTAACTCATGAGGCAATGAACATAGGGGCTCTTACGTTCTTTTGTATTAGTGTTTTGGGATCCTGCAGATATACTACCAGAAGTGGGGTCACTGGGCTGAAAGGTAGATCTCCAAGAGGATTTTTAGATGTGGTTAAGCTAATTATTGTAAGTTCCATTTCAACTCCTAAAGTTCTCATTTTGGAATGTGACTGCCAATGTCTTCAAGCCTCACCGGGTTTACCATGAAACAAAGTTACACTGATTTCACCCGATTTTTTGCCCTGTGAATCCTGCGGGATGAGTTAACTCCCTAATTAACTAGCACAAGCCAGCACCCAAACAAATTCGGAACAATGCAGGGGTGTGCTGTTTTTGCCTTTATAATACTGGTTGGTTGGTAACGGTGCCACTTTCTCAGGCTGTATCTAGCCAAATAGCTGCTGCTGACATGCGATGGTTAAGGAGCAAACAGAGGTTCCCAGGGAAATAAAAGAAAACTTGTAAAAACTAGCTTGAAGGACACATTACATTTATTATCAAGAAGCTAAACTATTATGTTTGTATTAGCGCCCAAGGCCTTAAGGAAAAGGTGCATTCATGGAACCTATTTTAATAACTGCTATCAACCTACTGCCATCCCTGTTTCCTGGGTCCAGAGCTGCATAAGCCCAAACTGTGCTGTTAAAAGGTGTTGCTTCGGCCAGGGAGCAGGCTTTGAAGTCACGGCCCACCTCCTTGGCCCAAAGGAAAAAAGGAGAAGACTGAAGAGTAACGATCACTCAGAGAATTGAATACGTCCTAAATCTAAAACAGTCTAGAAACTTTGGTGTTGGATATCGGAGCAGGAGTTTTCAAATGCACAATGTAAATTAAAAGACTGACTTAGGAACAAAACAATAGTCTCCAAGGTGAGAAGACAGAGTACATTTTAGCCCCTGAACCTTGCTTTTTCTGTTTGGGGAAATTTTAATTGTTCACTGAATCCCTATCAGGTAATATGGTTCAATAGTCAATCAATTAGCAAAGATTTTAGGGTCTGAGTTGTCACCTCAGTATTGCCCTTAGCTTCTATTTGATCTCATACAATTTTTAAAAGTATCCTGTGCCTTAGTTTCTTATCTGAAATTAAAAATATGAAGAGTAATCCAATTTTTTTTAAAGAAATAACTGAAACAAGTTGTAGCTTGAGACAATAATTGTTGTAGGTTGTTAAGATTTTCTTCTCATCCCTTTCCCATTAATTTGAACAAAAGCCTCTCTGGGGCAAACATTCCAGGGAGGTCATGATTCTGGGTTTCTGATATCTCGTCTTTATAGCCAATTTATTCTTCCATGCAAAGAACTCCAAATAATTAACCTATTACATTAAACTTATGTTACGGTAGACTGAATGCTATTTTTTTGTCTTTGCATCCTCACAAAAATACTGATGCAGTAACTTTGCATTAAGCCAAAGATAGCTCCTAAATCCTATAATTAGGCCCACACAGATTTGGCGACACTCTTTTCCCAGGGTCCCATGCTTGCTTTTCATCCATGGGACCTGTCTCCAGCCCTTTTTCCTTTTAAATATTTCTTATCCACCTGAACACAATCACTCCAGCCTCTAAGCTAAGCTGTTCATTCCTAATACTATTCCCCGCCCCGCTCCCCACCTCTCCTTTGCCTCAGACACTCTCTATATCAGGAGCAAGCTTCAGCCTCCTCCCCCTGGGTGTCTCTCCAAACCTAACACAGCCATCACTAACGAGTCCCACGATTAAAGGAACTGGCACTCTCCATGCAGCGCTTGATGCTGAGCAGTAACATTAAGATGTGTCCAACAGGGGAGAAAAGGAAAGAAAGGGGGTACATAAAACGAAGAGGATTCATTGACCAGCAAAAATCAATGAAGCAAAAATGGACCATTTTCCTCTCATCGATTTTCACTGCTCATTGTATGTTGATAGCCATCTCTGCAGCTTTCTACTCTTTCTGTAGCTCCCAGGGAGGCCACGTGACAACATGGGAATGCTCAGAGCACTTGGCCAGATGCTCGCCCTTCCACGGGGTTCTAACAGAATACTGGAAAGAAATTCACACTGACGAGAGAACCCCAGTTTCTCATGTAAGAGTTAAATGCAGCCAACGTGTTCTTGAACGAGGTTGTCCTCACTGGAATCTGAAGAAATCACACCACAGCCCTTGCTCAGTGGCCTCTTGACTTTGCCTGGCCAACCTCGCTGCGGTGCTGTCCTGGGGGGACCAAGAGCAACCCTCCTCTGGACTCAACTTCTCAGTATTCTGGAGAAATCGCATTTTACAAAAAGTACCATCCATCATCTGCAAAAGCCAGGAAGTCGAAGTCCCTGCCAAGAGCAGGGGCAGATATTCTGAGTAATTGGATGCTGCCTGGTAACCTAAGTGCCTGCTGAGCGGCTGGAGACAAGAGGTGAGGTGACAAGAACCCTTCCCGAAAGAGGACGCCAGACACTTTGGATTCCATCTCTGAGGAAATCAGGTGTGTGTCAAAGGCCCTACCTATTTTTAAACAGCACATACATTCCAAAACAAGTCAGCATATACTTTTTTTAAGACGTTATTTACCATGATGTGTCATGCAGTCACTTAGGCTCCAGAGAAGCTCAGGTAAACTCCTTTTGATAGGCATGCTCAGAATGTGGAGGAACTCAGTGCTGGCCGCATTCATTGCCCTTTGTTTTTCCAATAAGAAAATGACCTAGTAACAGCAAAGTCCCCATTTCCTTATTAGCATTCCATCAGGGGTACTCAAGGCTGAGCATTTAACTACATCAGTCAATAACAGAGCAAGAGTACTCCTGTGTAATTAAGCCCGCCCTTGTTCAGACAGACATCACGTAGCAAGGTAGTAGCCACGAAATATTCACAGGGAAGTAGGAAAGGCACAGATTTGACTTTGGGGAGAGACTTTGGGTTTGCCCATGTGCGTCCAGTACTAAATATCTAGATGCTCTCAATGAAAGAATAATGCCTACAGAATTGAGCTAACAAGGGCATATATAGGTTAAGATCTACCATCTCTTTATTATAAAAATAAAACGGACCTAACATAAGTTTACTGGATGAACCCAGGGAATGAGTTGTTCCACAAGTAACCAACCACCACTTTTCCTCCCTCTCTTCTTCCCTTCCTTCCCTCCACCTGCCTGCCTTTTCATTCCTCTTCTTTCCTTTCACAAACATTGATTGGACTCCTAAGTGGCAGGCACTATGCCAGCTCCTAGAGACACAAGTTGACTAAGGTGTTACCATAGCTCTTGAGGAACATTTAATTCTGTCTGGAGAAGCTGATAAAGCAACGATACGCATAAAAGAGGGATGTGACACAAGGACAGAGGGAAAAACAAGGTGCTAAGAAGCACAGAGAAGGAGCATTGTGAAATGGAATCATAGAGGGCTTCAAGGAGGAAGTATTTCCTTGATCTCAGTTTTAAATGTTAAGTAGTTAGCCAGATAGAGAAAGCAAGGATAGTCAGAAACAACGGCATGAGAGGAGGTGTGAAATAACATGATGGATTCAACAGTGACTGAATTTGGCTGGAGCTGAACTGTACATCTATGAGGGCAAATGAGGGAGAAATGAGGATCAAGACATCAGCCAGAGGCAATTACAGACCTAGCAATCTTATATACCAAGCGAAAGAATTTGAACTTTACCTTAAAAGTTAAAAATTCATTCCAAATTTTTTAACAATTTAAGGCTGTGGTAGTTGAACTTGCCCTGTCTCCAGCTTTAAACAATGTAATAATACAGAAGCATCCCGTATTTCTGCTCAGGATTCTGCCTGGGAAGAGAAAGTCACATACATGTCACGTGGCCCAGGGCAGGGCACAGGTGGCCCCTGACTTTGTCCTACACTTCCTGGGAGGCCTCAGAGCCAGTATACCCAGTAGAGAGCTGCAGATCACATTGAAGCACCACCCAGCCACCTCCACAAACGACATGCTCAACGGGCTGTGTCAGCAGGCACCAGAGCCCTGCTGATGTGTCCTGCTCCATGGGGTCAGGTCCTGCACAGCCAATCCTCCATGGTAGTCACAGCCAGTCCCTTGCAGTCAGTCAGTCCGGGGGTAAATTCTTCTCACGGAGATGCTAACAGGACCCAAGGCCCAACTACAACAGGAGGGTGTACACAGCCCACACTGGTGGGCACACCTGGAGTGCCCAGCTCAGGTAAAGAGGTAGGCTGTGTCACTGGGCCCTACAGGACACATACTACATAAGGCCATCCTACTAAAGCTTGGACAACATAGCAGCTCTACCCGATACATAGAAACAAACACAGGGAGGCAGCCAAATGAGGAGACAAAGAAACAAGCCCCAAATGAAAGAAAATAACAACTCCAGAAAAAGAACTAAACAAAATGGAAACGAGCAATCTACCAGATGCAGAGTTCGAAACAATGGTTATAAGGATGCTAAATGATTTTAGGGGAAGAATAGATGAACTGAGTGAGAACTTCAACAAAGAAACAGGAAACAAACAAACAAAATGAAAGAAATAGGATACAGAAAAGGGGAGATACAAAACATAAAACAGAACCAGTCAAAAATGAAGCATATAGTAACTAAAATGAAGAATACATCACAGGGTACCAACAGTGGAATAGATGAAGCAGAGGATCAAATCCACAATTTGGAAGATAAAGAAGCAGAAAACACCCATTCAGAACAGCAAAAAGGGGAAAAACATCCAAAAAAAGATGAGGATAGTATAAGAAGCCTCTGGGACAACTTCAAGTGTACCGATGTTCACATAATGGGGGTGCCAGAAGAAGAGAGAATAAGGAATTGAAAAACCTATGTGAAAAAATAATGACCGAAAACTTCCTTAACCTGGTGAAGGAAATAGACATACAAGTCCAAAAAGCACAGAGAGTCCCAAACAAGATGAACCCAAAAAGGCCAACACATCATAATTAAAATGCCAAAGGTTAAAGACAAAGAATCTTAAAGACAGTTACTTATCTATAAGGGAACTCCCTTATATATAACTCCCATAAAACTGTTAGTTTTCTTAACAAAAACAGTGCAGGCTAGAGGGGACTGGCAGGAAATACTTAAAGTGATCAAAAGCAAAGACCTACAACCAAGATTACTATACACAGAAAAGCTATCATGTAGAATCAAAGGACAGATAAAGAGTTTCCCTGAGAAGAAAAAGCAAAAGGAGTTCATTACCAACAAAATGAGAATTAGAAAAAATGGTAAAGGATTTTCTTTAAGAAGATTAAAAGAAATAGCAAATCAAAAATATGAATTAAAAAATGGCAATAAATACATATCTATCAACAACTACTTTAAATACTAATGGATTAAATGCTCCAATCAAAAGACATAGAGGCTGAATGGATAACAAAACAAAACCCTTACATACACTGTCTAAAAGAGACTCACTTCAGATCAAAAGACACAGACTGAAAGTAAAGGGATGAAAAAAGATATTTCATGAAAATGGAAATAAAGAAACAAAAAAAAAAATCTGGGATAGCAATAATTATACCAGACAGAACAGACTTTAAAACAAAGGCTATATAACCAGAAACAAAGAAGAAACCAGCAATTCCACTTCTGGGTATTTATCCAAAAAAACCCAAACAACCAAAAACACTAAATTAAAAAAATATACACACATCCCCCCATATGTTCATTACAGCATTATTTACAACAGCCCAGATATAAAAGCAACCTAAGTGCCCAACAATAGATGAATGGATAAAGAAGAAGTGGTACATCTTTAATGGAATATGACTTAGCCATAAAAAAGAATGAAATCTTGCCATCTGCAATAACATGGATGGACCTAGAGGGTACCGTGTTCAGTGAAATAAATCAGACAGAGAAAGACAAATGCCATATGATTTCACTTACATGTGGAGTCTAAAAAACAGATAAATGGCAAGCAAAATAGAAACAGATTCATAGACACAGAGAACATATTTGATGGTCGACAAGTGAGAAGGGAGTTGGAGGGATGGGTGAAAATGGTGAAGAGATTATGAAGTACAAATTGGTAGTTACAGTGGAGTCACAGGGATGGAAAGTTTAGCATAGGGAATATAGTCTATAATACTATAATAACAATGTACAGTGTCAGATGGTAGTAAATTTATCAGGGTGATTACTTCGTAAGTTATATAATGTCTATTCACTGGGTGTACAACTGAAACTAATATAATATTGTATGTCAATTATAATGGAAAGATAACAAATATTTTTAAAAATAGTCACATCAAAGATCATTACTCACAGATCACCACAGCAAATATAATAATAATGAAAAAAGTGACATATTGAGAGACTTGCCAATCAACATGTGACACAGGCGTGAAAAGAGCAAATGCTGTTGGAAAAATGTTGCAGATAGTCTTTCTCAAGGCAGCGCTGCCACAAACATTCAATTTGGGGGAAAAAAAAAACAGTCTCTACAAAAAGCAATAAAGTGAAGCACAGTAAAATGAGGTCTACCTGTATATCCCACTGTGGAAATAAGAAAAGTGTAGGAATGCTGAAGCCATCCTGAATAAAAATCACTTTCTTGTCAGTGAGAAATATAAGTGCTTTGAGAACTTAGATTGCCTAAGAAAATGAGGGAATACTGGGAGAGGGACATTCTGTCCATCACCAGGTTAGTAAGTGAGCTCCGAACAGGACATATGTTGGCATGACTGCCCCTCTCGCGATGCCCCCCTCCTCCGTACGCAGCCCACAGCACCTTCAGAAGCCGTGTCCCTACCACTTGTCCCCATTCCCTGGCATGAAGCAGAGGATGTACTGACTCAGAGGAGGGAGAGAGAGAAGCAAGCGAGCTGGGAAAGCTGTAGATGGAGGTGTGGGGCGGACGGGGCCAAAACACAGAAGCGGACGCTAGTCGTCATTTGGCCTCGGAGGGCAAAGTGCACCCAGAATAAATTGCCTTGGTTCCTACAGCTGTGTCTTTGTGTTTTAAGTCTCTGCAAGGCCTAGTGACATTTCCTGCTTTTTGACCCGCAATGTAACTCTGACTTACAATAATGAATCCTCCACTTGCTTAAGCTCTAGAAAAGAACTGTATCTTGAAGCCAAAAGAAACTTGAGGAAAATAGGTATCTGTTATGTTCCATGACGTAAATACAGAGGCTTGGAAGTGCTTTTCCAGACTCGGGGGAGCCCAGAAAGCCACCTTGGATGACCTGGTGTTTAAGCTGAGTATCAGCTGAATAGTTGACCAGAGAGAGGACAGTTAACTAGGTAAGATGCCATGTAAGTGTCCACTAAGAATTTAAGAAATGGCCTCTCCATTGAGCAAATAAAGATCACTGGCTAACGTTGAGAAGTATTTTGTGGAGTGACCAAGATGGAACCACATTGCAGTGAGTTGAAGAGAAGAGTGAGAAAGTAGAACCAAGGGGAGACAACGTTTATGACACTTTAAGAACCATGACTATGGACGGGGCGGGGCGGGGCTTCAGGTGGAGGGGTCAGGGGGAATGAAATGAGAAGTTTGTTGTTGTTGTCTAAGTGGGAAAGCCTGCATATTCCAGGCATCATGAGTAGGTGTCACAGGCTGACATACTGAGAGGAGGAAATCTCTTGTGGGAAGTGATGAGAAGAAGGAATAGTGCGATATAATTGAGAAAGAGCATGTGAAGTAGATAAAGATATTGTACTCAGAGTGGGCAAGTTTAGTCAAACTAAACTGTTCTCATTATAAACCAACTGCTTGGGGGGGTGGGATTATTTTGAGGGAAAATGCACTGCCATCTTCAAATGGCATGCTTAAAAACTAATTATTATTCCTAACTTATTCATCCCCAATGCCTCACCCAACATGATCTTCCTGCAATAGATTTGTATTTCAAAGTACAGAATGAAAAAAAAGGTGCCAGACAGCAAAGACACAAAGACAATCCCCTCAGGTACAACAGCAACGGGAAAAGTGAACACGGGGAGATTTTTAACACCACAAAACTTACAGAGTCAGTTTCCTTTCCACATCTCTCATTTCCCAAGAACACTGAATATGTGCCAAATAACTGAACATTTATTTCATTGACTCTGAAGAATCTTCTATATGTGTGTAGCATATCTGATACAGGCTTCCTCCATTAACATTGTGTTTTGAGACAGAGGAAAGTATTAGCCTGAGTAATGTGGTGAACCAACCACATTTCTGAGGGTCTTGGGTGGAATGTCTTTAAGCCCCTGCCACGACCCTGCCACGACGCATCATTGGCACTACCATCACTATCACCACCACCACCACCGTCATCACTGCAACCAACCATTTCCCCCACCAGTCCTTCCACCACTGCAGTCCCCACCACCTCGCCAACATCATCACCGCCAGCCAGTCTCCTCGCATGATGTCAGGACCGTGAGCTGCATTATGAATCAGTCGTTTCAGATACGGCTCATTCAATTGCAACAAAGTTCCGTGCTACTTTTTCTCCTGAAACTCCTCTTCTTCTCTAACTGTAAAATAAATATGATAAATACACAAATGTAGGCCGGTGGCCGGGGCAGAAATAGAGAATTAACACTCAGGGCGAGAGGTAGGGGAGCAGGGTGCCAAGTAGCCACACTGCAACAATGACCTGCTGCAGGATGGGTTTTCAACAGAAACTTACAAAAATAGCTTGTGCAGCCAGGGCTTTATTTTTAATGTCCCAGCATTGATCAAAAAAGGGGGGGCAGGGGATTCAACTAAGCCAATGATGGAGAAAACTAATTTCATGGTAAAATAATTCTAAAATGTATTTAAGGTGCACTGGCAAGACCATTTTGAAAGAAATCTGCATTACAAAACATGCTTGGGAATTGAAGACTCCATTCAGATAACCCCCAGCTGCTGAAGAAAAACTGTTATTCTTTAGCTCTTTCCCACTGTTTCGTGTAAACAATTTTATGAGGGAGAAAAAAGCGTCCTCGCCACATCTGCCCCTGTCAAAAGAAAGGCACAGCACGGTGTAAATATTTTGTTTTGTTTCTTCCATTAGCGAATCTTTCTTTCCTAGTAAAAGACATGAATAAACAAGAGGAGAACAGTGGTGCTGAAATTATATACTAGTTTCCTTGAAGGAGATCAATACGGAAAAGTAATCGAAAATGGCTTTTTTAGGCCTTGCCCAAGAAAAGAGCTCAGTGAAGGTTTATCTTCCTGTGAACTGCTGTATTTTAAGTTTAATGCCAAAAGATCCAAGATAAAATATTTTATTTCTTAAAACCGCCTAAAATACTAAATTATGGCCTCCATAGCCTCTGTAAACTGGGCTCTGCGGTGTATGTACAGACTTTTCTTATTGTTTATACTGAAAACACCTTTCCTGGCGTGTGTGTGTGTGTGCGTGTGTGTGTGTGTGTGTGTGTGTGTGTGTTGTGTGTGTTGGGTGGACTTAAACTTGCAGGGAACTATCATTCAAATTCAGCCTGATATTAGCATTTCTTTTACTTTTGGCTTCTCGTTTTCCTTCCAGAAAATGATGTGATAGATCACAAAGTAGTGTGTGTGTGTGTGTGTGTGTGTGTGTGTGTGTGTGTGTGTGTCCTATTAAATGAAATTCGAATGGCCACACAAAAATATTCCATTAAATGACCACCTAACCAAATAAATGTCCCATCAGTTCAATTTCCGTGTTCTTATTCACACTCATTTTATATTAAAGACATCCAATTTCTTACTTTCCAACCTTCTCATGGCTATGAGAAAAAGTGCCCATTCAAGATGCCTAGCACATTATGCCATATATTGTTCATATATTTGATTTGTCATTTTCTTAAACTTAAGGCTAGACATTCTCATTTAGGATTGTGTGCAGACATTTAATATGCAAACAGTTACTAGTAAGTCAATACTAGGGATGTCAACATAAAGAAAGAAAGATGTGAAAAACACCAAATACACCACCACCCAGGAATGGGGTTTTTAATGAAGTTAGTTCCGAACTCCTGGGTTTCGGTTGGAATCTAGACGCTGCCTAGGGCTGTTCTCTGTCCTTACCTAGCCCTTGCACCAGTCTTGTTCTGTGCTTTATTTCTCAGTGAACTTGAACTCAAGTGGGTACAAACAGTGGGTTGAGAATTGAGTTACCTAGATTTTAAATTGACTATGCCCTTTAGTAGTTGTATGACTTTGGATACATGATCTCAATTTTTTCATTTGCAAAATAATATGTATGTGATATATTTGTTATGTAGACTAGGTGAGTTTATATATTATCATTTAAGAAATGCTAAATTAATTTTGTGGTTGAAATGATCATTTATGATAATAATTATTATTTTAAATAAATGTTGTGTATATTTAAGGTGCACAAGATTTTTTTGTGATTATGCAGTAAGGAAACCTGAAATGCTCTCCCATAGTTAACTTTCAGTACAATATGCATATTATTAACTACAGTCATCCTGCTAGACATCAGGTCTCTAGAGGTATTAAACTTTTATAACAGCAACTTTGTGTCTTTAGACAAACATCTCCCCATTTTTCATTCCGTCCAGCCCCACAGTCCATCATTGTACTTTCGGCTTCTACGTATTTGACTTTTTTTAGGTTCCACTTATAAGTGATATTATGTAGAGTGTTCTGCTTTCTGTGTCTGGTTTATTTCGCATAGCATAATGTCCTCCAGAGTCATCCATGTTGTCACAAAAGAGTAGATTTTCCTTTTTAAAGCTGAATAATATTCCACTGGATAAATACACCACAATTTCTTCATCCATTCGTTTGTTGGCGGGCACTTAGTTGTTTCCGCAGCTCGGCTATTGTGAATAAAGCTACAATGGCAACAAAAGCTCAGGCAACAAAAGCAAAAATAAATATATTGAACTACATACAACTAAAAAACTTCTGCACAGCCAAAGAACCAATCAAGAAAATAAAAAGGTAGCCTATGGATTGGGATAAAATATTTGCAAACCATATATCTGATAAAAGGATAATCCAGAATATATAAGGAACTCCTCTAGCTTGACAATAAAAGACAAACAACACAATTTAAAAATGGGCGAAGGATCCGATAGGCATTTTTTTCCAAAGAAGACAAACAAATGGCCAACACGTATATGAAAAGGTGTTCAACATCACTAATTATCAGGGAAATGGAATTCAAAACCATGATGTGGTATCTATCCCTGCATACCTGTTAGGGTAGCTATGATTCAAAAGATAACAGAGAAGTCCTGGCCCTGGTGAGGAAGTGGAGACGAGGGAACCCTTGTGCACTCGTGGTGGGAAGATCTACTAGTACAGCCACTAGTGAAAGCACTATGAATGTTTTCAAAAAATGAAACATAGAACTACCAGGTGATCCAGCAATCCCACTTCTGGGTATACATGCAAAGGAAATGAAATCAGTACCTCAGAGAAATATCTGCGTTCCCTTGTTCACTGCGGCATTATTCACAGCATTAATTATTATTAAATGACCATCTGTCCCTTTAGGTTATAGATTCCCAGAGGAAAAGGAGCAGGCCCTGTATTATCGTGTCATGTGAACAATACCTTATACATGGTAGGTGTTCAATACATTAAACCTGCCTCACCTCTGGTTTTTATCAGAAACTCAACTGCGGTAAAGATTAAAAAAGTGGCCAGGACCAGGAGCATGATTACAACAGAAGTCTGAGAGTTCCAAAAGGATTCCATTTTGCAGCATAATCTTGCTTCTCATTTTCTGTAAGATGAATTGAGGAGAAATAGGACGGAGGACAGATGGAGGCAGGGGACAGTGCTGACTACTAATTCCTGCACATGGTCTGCAGTTTTCTTCCTTCGCATTATATCAAATGGCGACGCCTGAGTGATACCTTTCCATTTAAAGGCAAACAGAACCCAAAGGGAGCTGTAAAGTATAATCATACTCTGAAACTTATCATAAGCAACAAGGATGAGGTGTGTACAGGTAATACGTCGAACCCAAGCAGGCACAGTGGGCTCAGAAATAGGCGAGCAGTTGATAAATACAGCCATTAACACGCAAGAAACCCCTCCACGGGCCACCTAATGTCTACCTGGGCTGCGCCCCGTCCTCCACCCAAAATGAAAAGCAGGGCGTGATGTCACATTAAAAGGGAAAAAGCAAAACCCCCAGAAAACCGTAGTCTCACTCTGAGCTCCGATAGCCTGTCTCTCATTCGACTGCACATGGGCATCAGAAAGAACACACTGAAAGCAAATGTGTACAGGTGACATAACCGAAACAAAGTAAACTAGTTTCAAGTAACACTGCATATTTTTCCTAATTTCTTGGCTAAGAAGTATAGAAAATTCAAATTCTACTTGGGGGGCTCCACCCTTCTACGACGAGGAGGCTTTTGTACGTGGCACGTGAGCCCCCTCATCAAAGGGCTTCTTCCAGTTTAAAAAATGGTAACAGGCAGTGTGTCATTCCATTTGAGAGACTTAAGAAATGCAAAATTCAAAAATTGTATTAAAATTATCTGTACTTCTAGGGCTCAGAGAGAGTACTATGAATATTTTGGCTTCTTGTTTCATTTTTAAACTTTTATTACTGTCAAATTGACCATAAGGTAGAGAGACCATATGAACACCTGAAAGGAGTGTAACACCCATGTAAGCCCCACCCACTTGCAAAAGTAGAAAATGGTGGCACAGACCTGAGAAGCCCTGTGCTCCGACCCCTGTCACAGTCACCGCACCTGCCTCCGCATGCCTCTGTCCTCTTCCCCTGAGCCTAGCATCTGCTCTGTCACCTGCGGGCTGCATCCTAAAATCATATATCAAAAGGCTTCTTTTTTTTAACTTCACATAAATGAAATCATGTGTTTGGGTCATTTCCATATTTTGGTGGACATTTGGGTCATTTCCGAATTTTGCTGCTAAGAGTACTTTTATGTATGTGTCCTGGTACAAGGAGTCAAATGCTCTCTAGGGTTTCGATGCAGCAATTAAACTACTGGACCCACGAGTTATGTGCAGGTTCAAAGGTACCCGGGAACACCAAAGTGTTTCCAGAGTAGTTACACTAATTTCTACCCCCAACAGACGTGGATGACCCTTATCTACAACCTAACATTTGGTGTTGCCCAGCTTTTTCCAGTCTGGTGGACGTGTGTAGTTTTAATAGTTGAAAACACTTGAGTTGGAGGATCTTTTTCTATCAGCTTTGCCATTCAATTCATTCCCTCTCTCTCTCTCTCCCGCCCCCCTCTCTGTGGGTGAACCTGTGTGCACACACACGAGTGTACACTGTCTTGCCAATACCGTAGTAAAGATATCCTGGATACTGTGGATAGCTATGTGTTGTTTCAGATTAATCAAGGGAGATCGGAAGTTTCTCTGGTCATCTATGCCTTTAACATTTAAAATAAATGTGCAATAATTAGAAGTAATATCGTGGTTAATGGCACCATTATTGACATAACTGCCTGAATTAGAAATAGAAATCATTCTACTGCTTTCACTTTGCATTACTCTGCCTTCCAGTAGGTGATTCTATTCAGGCAACTTCTTAGCTACATTGTTAGGTCTAGAAAAGTGGTTTCTTTCCTTCCATGATATAAGTATGTAATGACTTATATGTTCTACTTATATTTATATATCCCACTCTTGATAGACATCTAGGTTGTCTCCACTTCTTTAACTTTACCAACTACGATGTTATGATCATTTTGGTACAACAATGCAAGAATTTCTCTAGGATGTGCATTTAAAATGGTATTTAGAATTATGGGAGTGTCACCTCTCCCAATTATGTCAACACTGCGAGTTTAAAGTTGCAAAGAAATTGCAAAAGTGACTGAGGGTTCTCTGCTGCTGACACAACACTTTGGTTTGGTAGCTTTAGTGGGTGGATAAATGTTAAAGGTTTTTACTTTTCATTTCATTGCATTTTTAATTTTTATTTCACAGCCTATCACATGTTTGTCAGTCTTTTAATTTTCTCTTCTTTTTTTTTTCCATTAGATTGTCTTTTTTTTTAACTGAATTGAGAAAGCTCTTTTATATTATCTGGATACTAGTTATTTACCAGTTTGTGGCTTATCTTTTCACCCTGTTCACAGTATCTTTTGCTAAACAATATCTTAATTTTAATATGATCAGTTCAAATCCTTAATAGCTTGAATTTTTGTGTCTCGTATTATGTATATCTTTTCTGAAAAAATCTTTTTCTATTATCTGCTCATAAAAACATAATCCTAGCCCTGGCAGGCTGGCTCAGTTGGTTAGAGTATCATCCAATACACCAAAAGGTTGAGGGCTTGATCCCCAGTCAGGGTATACACAGGAAGCAACTAATTGATGTTTCTCTCTCTCTCTCTCTCTCCCTTCCTCTCTCTCTAAAATCAACAAACATATCCTCAGGTGAGCATTTCTTTTAAAAACCATAAATCTATATTTTCTTCTAAATTTTTTATAGTTTTCTCCTTCGTGTCTAAAATTTTAATCACTTTTATTTACTTTTTGTAAGGAGATAGGTGCCCAATTTTAATTTTACCATATTATTAACTAATCGTGTCACCCTACTATCATTTCCATTGATCACCATTCCACAATGATAGCTCCATAAATAGTTTTCATATATTCCTAAGTCTGTTGGGCTGCTCCCCATTTTACTCTGTAGGTCTACATAACAACTCTGAACATTGTCTAAACAGGAATATAAAATTAAATAAACCTGATTATTTGTAAGAATCTGCATCACCTTGTCTTTCCTCATGGGCGTCTTGGGTATTTCTTACAGTTTCCTTTTTCAAATAAATTCTTTAAAAGTTCACCTAGTTATATAAATACACACAAACCTGTTGAGGTTTTTATTAAATTGGCATTGAATCTATAAATCAACTTGGGGAAAATTAATATCTTCCTACCTAGGACTAGCATAAAGCTCTCCATTTATTTAGATTTTCTTTCATTTTTAGGAACAAAATTTATAATCTTCTGCTTTTGTTCCCTAGTTTTATTTTGCTAACCTCACACATGGTTTAAATGGGAATACAGGTTTACAAAACTTTTGTAGATTTATTTCTTATTACTTACTGTGTTGTTATACTAACTTCTTGGTGTTACAGAAGTGCCATTTACCTTCATATAATAAGTTTATATCCAGCAACTTCCTAAACTGTCTCATTCACTCCAGTAATTTTTGGTGTATATTTCTGAGGTTTCTACATCAATGACCTTCGAACAATGACACTTTTGTTTTTCCCTTCCAATTCTTTTCTCTTCTTTTTTCTGTCTTATTATATTGGCTAAAACTTCCAATATAATATGGAATAGAAGTGGAGACAGTGACATTCTTACCTTGCTCTTGACCTTTAAAAGAGTCCTTTCAATATTTCATCATTAGTTGGATGTTTGATGTAGGTTTTCTGTATAGATTCCTTTTGCCAGGTTAATAAAGTTTCATTATATTACTGTTTTGCCAAAAATTATTGTTTTTAAGTCAAAGAGATACTGAAGTTTATCGAAAATTTTCCTGAATCTGTTATTTTTAAAATCCTAACATTTAAAAAATTCTTTAATGTGTTTTGTGTGCCATATTACATTAATCATTTGCTAATATTAAATAAACATTACATCCCTGCAATAACACTATACGCTATCTTTTTTAGATGTGCCTAGATTACAGGTGTTAAATCTTTAATGAGATATTTGCATCTTTGTTCATGAGATTAGCCTATAATTTTTCTTTCTCTTCTAATGTCCTTGCGTCTTTGCCTAGTTTCTGTATTGAGGTTATCCTTGCTTCATAAAACAAGTTTGAGATTGTTCCCTCTTTTTCTCAGAAATAGTTTACATAACGTGAGCATCACCTGCTCCCCATCTGTCTGACTGAGCCACTGGGCCACGACGTGCAAGTTCAAGGTCTCACAGATGTGGCAAAAACCCTCATAGTGAAAACCAACTTTAGAGCTCGTCCACCTCACAGAATTCAAGCCTTAGTTTTACTTTGGGCCTCTTTGGTTTTGTTCCTTTTGTGTTAGCTCAGCAATGCATTTTAAAAATATTTTCACCAGCCTAGAGTTATTTTAATCAGGTAGTCTTTTGGTCTGTCTGAAATGATATACCAGTGGCTATCTTCTTCTAACACCTGACCGCTCTTTCCTTCTGAGACCATGTCCACCTGAGCCCATGTACCATGTGTTGGGTCCACTCTGTTATCATTTATGTGTAGTAGAGGCTCAGGTACTATTTACTAAGTGAACAAATGAATACTGCAGCTGTGTCCAACCTATTTGGTTGCTGTCCTTATCACAATTCATTATGCTTTTTACTTGCGTGTTTGTCACCACTGCTGAACTGTCAGTTTTTGAAGAATGTGGAGCTGTTTGTATGTTTTTATGTCTTCTTATCCCCAATGTCTAGGTCATAAGTATACTGAATAAATCGACAGATAAATCAATCACTGTAGTTAATTTGAATATATGTAGGTTAAATTTTACCCAGATGCTTTTTAATCTGCTACCAAATAGGTAATTAATGCAATGCAAGGAAACCGAGATGTAAATTATTGAATTCTGTAGCAAAGTAAATTTACTGTCATTTAATTGGGTGCATCTCCCATTTTGTAGAGTTGCTTATGCAAATCTCAGATAATTAAAAGCCTACAGTGAGTTGCTCAATAGTACTTATGATGCTGTTTTCATATCTGCCCCAGGCAGCTGGGTTTTGGCAGTAGACGTCCAGCTCACGTGCCATGTTTGAACATAAGTTAGACTTCTTGACAAGATGCTCTGAACCTCACCATTGAAAAAGGGATTTCCCGTAGGCCTATGCCGAACAGGCACCCTGCCAGACCCTACTTCCTGAACCGAAAACTCCCTGCAAATAGAATTCAGAGCCATGTGAGCTGTTTTAATTCTTAAAGCCACTGTTACATGAAGTAATAGCCTCCCACAGTTTACTATGAAGTGGAAAGACATACACAATCAATATCCATGCACATGTATTTCTCGGAAGAAACACAAAGGCCCCTGCAATGCCTGCCAGCATCTAGCCATTGAGAGTATATGGGCAGAGCGGGCCAATGGCTGGGTGACCCTGCTGTCTTCAATATCCGCAAACAGCGAGTTGTTTTCTAAGCCTTTGAGCTCAGCGAAGATAAACCAACAAAATACATATTTACAAGCCATCACGGAGCCTCGCAGAAAACACGTGAGTCCTGACAGTCCAGGAAAGTGCATTCCAGGATAAAGCTTAATTGCCAGATGAAAAATAATTGTTTCTAAATATAAAACCAGTAACAATGTAAGTAACACGTAGAAGAATTCCAAACAAATAAATTACTTTCACAATGAAACTCCTTTAATTTGTTCAACTTCCTGGTAAGTGTCTGAGACTCTGAAGCCAGGCTCCTCTGTCCATCACCAGCTTTTCTTTCTGCTCCCACAGACTGATAATGTCACAGTGTCTGGGTTAAAACCTCAGAAGAAAGGGTCAATCCAGGAAAAAACAAGAGCCTTTCACAGAAGTGATGTTTTGGCTACTGTGTCATATATAGTATCTTGACTCTATCTTGAGCTCCCAGGAAAAGAATCTAATGAAACCCTTGCCTTTATTAATTGCAATATAGTACATGTAGCTACTCAAAAGTATTTAAAGCGAGCTGATTTGCTCATTAATCATCATTACAGTTACAAAGAGGCTCGAGCAAATAACCTTTCAAAATGTTTCTCAGGTCAAACTTCAAATCACTCCTGCAACTTTCAGACACTGAATATAAAAGGGTGGTTTACAAATATATGTGCACGCTGTAACCAGTTAATTAAAGCAGATCTTAATTATACCATTATTCACTTTATCATTTTTTAAGTTACAAAAGCAAATGTGAGCGCGGATCAACCCCTGCAGCGTGGAGGGCATCGTTCACGGGAAGGCAGGCGTTAACAGCCATTTTTGTGCTTACAGCTAGGGAAAGGGAACTATTAGGCAATCTTCCTAAAAACTGTTGAATACAAGAGAAAAAGTAAAATCACACTTTTACCCCACCCCCCGCCCCCCAAAATATGTAGGAATGAACATACGGCAACACGGGGGCAATAGAGATCTGAGAGCCCACCTTTATTCCAAAACTGCGTGCTCCATCCTGATTTCAGAGAGATAAGCTAGCCTACTTAGAATTGTACCTGCATTTTTCAGGTGCACTAAGCATTTCTCCTTCTTGCTTTGGACTCCACCCTGAGATTAGGGCGCCTTTCACTATTTGCTGGACTTTTCCAATGCAGTGACCAAGATGGTCATCCTCATCAGTAACTCAATGATGACCTTGACCTCCCTATTCTGAGGTCATTCACGTCTTTTGGGTTCTGAACAAGATAAAATGAATATATTTTTCTTCCTTTGCTTGATGACACTTCCAGGATTTTGTGTTTTTCTTCCTTATTGATGCTAAAATTAATAAAAATCAAATGAGTATGAATTGTAATCTCAGAAGAACACCTATCACCACATTGCAGTTCTTCCCTGTCAAGTCCAATTCCAAACTGGGAAGGCTTTCCCCTTTCCGCATCACCTCTTTCTCACAAAGCCCCCCCCCCCCCCCCCCCCCCCCCCCCCCCCCCCCCCCCCGCCACTGCTATCCGCGTCTATTGCCGTCTGCCTTCCCTGGTGGTTGTAAGAATGTCCCAGCTCCCTCAGAATACGTATAGTAGGAAAGGGAAATATGATCTGGGAATTTCAAATCTCAAACTGCGATTCAAATATCTTTTTTTTTTTTTTTTTTTTTTTTTGTCTTGAGGGCCTGACAAATGTAACAGATTGAGCAGGCCAGTCTCTTAGAACCTATTCCAAATGTTAGAAAAGAAAGTCAGATCACAGCCACAGCACCTTGGGTCTGAAACACAGCTGCTTGCCAAGGCTCTGTCCCTTCTTGATTACTTCCTACTCCTTTGAGTGAGTCAGAAATTTATCTTAGCACTCAGAGAAATGGCTCCATTTAAAAAAAAAAAACTGAGCAGAAAACATTTTTATAAAACTTCTTTGGGTATTTTGTTGGAAGACGGAAGTATCATAAATCAGGTGTCATATAGCCAAACTATACACAAGTATGATTTTCTTACGACAAGTATGATTTTTTTACTGCAAGTATGAGTATATGAATAAATGCATAAAATAGAAAGATATAATTTTGTATTTCTAATATGCAGTGTAGTCTCAATTCCAAGTTATCGGCCAGCTACCCTTGAGCACAGTACAGCTCAGTAAATGTTTTTGAATGAATAAAGGTAGGATCATAGTTATCAGAATACATAATAGAAAACAGGAGTTGTGTTAACCCGGATAATGAGAAAAGAAAAAACATTATTATGCTATTAGCCAAAATGGTTCTCACTTTATCATTCTATTTCCCCAGTTCCTAAAACTATATACGGTACTGCAGAAAAAATAGTTACCTATGAAAACACAGAATAGTGTGGAATATGGGATACTGTCCACCAGCTACGGCCCTCTCAGCAGTCTTATTAGGGAAAAAATTTAAAAATCAAAGAAACATTTGACATATTTAAAAGAGAAGGTCATAAAGAAAAGCAAATTGCACTGTGAAGATGTATCCATGCAATTTATACTCTTCCTAAAATACTCGAAGCCTTCGTACTCAAGAATATCGCATGATGAGATTTCCAGGCCTAAATTAGCAGAGTCACTGCTCCTTGATACGGGAATAGGTTCCTATTGACCCAATGCAGCAGAGGACAAAGGAGGCAGTCTTGTCGGCCCATCTGCGTGTGTTTCGCTAGCTCAGAGTGTCCCTAAGAGGGGAACAGAAGGGCTTAGAATCAATGCTGTCCGATCCAATTGCTTTTCATGGTTATCAAAGAGAGTTTGGTAATTAAGCAGCAATTCCATTTAAATGTCTAGCGCCTATACGAGAATCAACAGGGACCCAAATAATTCTCTACTTATGAAATACTATTTATGAGCTCCCTTTGTACATCACGCTTATGTACCTGCCACATTGTCACCAAGCAAATAACCGTTTTCTCTACCCCCTGGGCTGCCAGAAGTTGCAAGTTGAGGGAAATTCACTTTATATTGTTGAGGTTTGAGATTCTTTTTAAAGAGGCCCGTCCTGGGAGTATGAAGCTCGTGGTGTCAGGCATTTTTGCAATTTAAGGTAAGTGTTTCCCCTAAGTGTTTTAAAGATAAATGTCCATCTGGCCATATTCAAATGACAGAAATTTTCCAATGAAAGGATAAATAAGTGTTTCACCCTTGAAATATACTTTAGAACAAGGACAAAATAAGGGGAGGGATTCTAACCAGGGAGATTAATTGTAATCAATCTCCATGTAACCAATGAAATTTGAAGACACACACACACACTCACACACACACACACATCTGCATACTTGCCTATTATTTTCTACTTTATTACAATATTGAAAATACGAGTTCCAGAGATTAAAAATTATTTCCATATACTAAGGATTTTTATGGTAATAATTCATAAAGGTTTAATTTATTTCATAGACATGCAATCATTATAAATATGTACAATGGCTACATTTTCCAAAAAGAAACTCTAGACAAAAACCAAGTTCTTATTTTGAGATTAGAAAAATATTAAAATCAGGACTATGCATAATAGCCATGACTTATGCCAACAATTAGATAGAAATATAAGTAAAGTTTTAAAATCTCATATAACTGAAGTTATAGGGAAAGCAGGCTATACTCAGAAAACCTTAGTTTAAATACCACCATCACAGGCAGCAGGGAGGAAGGGCAGATAGCTTTTGGGAAGTTCCTAATTACCTAAGTCACCTTCTCTAATGACTTTAAATACATTGGACGGAAGTAAAACAGTCCTCTAAAAACTTAAATCTAAGACTATTCGAGTTAAAAAAAGTATTTACAGACTATATTAATACAATAAAATATTCTATAACATCATTAAAAATGCACTTGCTTATCACTTAGGAAAATCCATGTACACATCAGTGATTTATGAAACTGGGGTAGAAGCCTGCCGGACATTCAAATACAGGTCTAGTGGGTGACTTTGTCTCATCTGAAAACTGATAACAAATGGATAACGCATATTCTAATTAGTCTACTCGTCATTTTTACACAGCAGAAATGATTGATAGCAAAGGGTCAAAATGCTGATTATACGACTAGCTCAATCTAGCCCTCTCCTGATTCATATAACAGTAATTATAACCAAAGAATCAAAACTCTGCTTACACAGCCACTTATACATGGAGTACTTACTGTATTCATTCCACTACACCCAGGTAATTAGGCAGAAAATATATCTGTTCTTTCCAAAAGTTTACTCAGAAGAGCTCAGTTTTTATAATTCCATTTAAGTCTCAAAGTCTAACTAAACATACACATAGAAAAAAGCATTCAGAGAAACAGACTCTTCCGCAAAAGATAACACAGCTTCATCACTCACCAGGAAAAATGCAGAGACTGTATTTAACTCAAGAGGCCTACGTTTAGCCATCAGCTTTTAAAAGGAATTTTTCCACAGTAATTCCACTGGCCTGGTTATTTTTGTTTTCACAGAAGTGCAGGCTGTTTGTTTTCACTATAAAAACCAGCATTAAAGAGATTTTAAACACACAAAATTCAGGAGATAACTTGACTATGGATAAATGATTGTGTTGGGTTACAATGAAGACAAAATTGTAAATGATCTAACCACTAAAATTTTCTTTCCAAACTACACTGAAAGTACTAAAAATAGCCAGCTATTTGCATGTAAGCCCTATGTACCTAATTTTTTTAAAGTTGTATCATCTATTAAGTGCCGGGGAAACAAATGTGTCGCCTACACAGCCGATACTCTGTAAATATTTGCCGGACCGACGCTCAGTCATTCCCTCACACGCTGAAAACACGGCTTTACGGAGCTCATGCTTTCTCGGAGACCCTCTTACCCTATTACGATACCTTGTTTAGTTTTACTTCATTCTAACTTCAGGCCAAATATATAAATTTCAAAGCAAAGTGATCTTGGTAAAACTCAGTAGTCAGGCCGACAGATAAAAATGTAGAGAAGGCGGTTGTGTCCTGACTCAGAAAGCAGAAAAGGAGACAACTACACCGTGCACCCCCCCACACACATTCATTCCTTAAACTTCAGTGTATTTGAGCCTATCGAAGACACGGCATACTTCTCTCCTTGGTTTGGCAGGAAGGCAGACATCATATGTCGTAGGGTTCAATGTCCTTCCTTGGGAATAACACAAGTGGCAGAAATAAAACAAATTAGAGGCAAACTAGGTAAGTAGCGACTAGATACAAAGTCTTAACGCGCCAGCACTCCTGCTATTCCTCACCATCGTGCTCAAGACATGGGGGTTCTACTGTCCAAGGTGACCCACAGCCTAACTGGCTACAGTTACCTTTTCTAATGCAAATGAGTCCCTCCATTCATTTTTTTTTTAACCCTAAATATTTCGAGTTATAATAAGCCCTGCTGCTTTAGTGGAGACCCCCATCCAAATGAAGAGAGGGCATCATACATAAGCAGGCTGTACTGTTATAATCAATGCAACTTAAAAACATTGATCTGACACTTATTAGTATCATGAATAATCATTGTGCTGCGGTAATTAGGGATAAATGCTAAGTCGTTCACATAAATGACTAAAATTAATGTTCGGCCTACCCAGTAAAATCACATTTTCATAGCACTACGCTTTTCATTAAATTATCCCCCAAATCAATGTCTCCTATCATAGCCAGTAGCTCTCATACCCACCTTGAAAAGGCAAAGGTCTCAAACCCTAGTTCTTCATGGCTGGCGGACACTTCCACTCTGCTTCACCAAGGACCCCACTATGATTTAATGGTGCAGAGCTGAGAAAACTTCTATCCTTAACACATACTCTAATTCAAGACCCTTGATCCACAGGCCCCACAAAGCACCTAGTGCAACACACTCAACTCTTGACGGCATCTACTGGCCAAAGAGGTGCTGGGATCACTGTGCTCAGAAAGCCAAGGGTGGGCTAGCCAGGGGGCATCGAGCAGAGGTAACAGTAAGGAGGAGAGTCTTCCCCTTTTCTATGACCTTCTCTAAAAGATCTTACACAATTCCTCCCAATAATACCCAGGGAAAGACGGGGGAAGAAACCCAAGAAGGAAAGCATGGTTCTCCTTAAGGCACTCTTTTCTATGTCAATGTTTCGATCAAGTTGACTCAACAATAGCCAGCAAAAGTTATCCAAGAATATTTAAAAGTCCCAGACTACTCAGAGGTGGGGTGAAGAGGAAGTTTTGTGTATTAGGGGTGCTTTGATACAATCCTAGCTTCTGGTCATTGATCTCCACGTGTGTGATGATGTTTTTGGTCTTTGAAATGAGCAAAGCAACCAGTGGTCAATGAGATAACTTGGGGCTGCACTAGAAGTATATTAGAGTCAATTTTCTTCTATCTCCATGTGCTACTAAAAGAACACTACAGAACCACTACTTGTGGAGAAGTGGACTGGGGCAGGTCTGTCATCTTCACTTGGCAATGTTGAGAGACAATTCTTCAAGGTATTTAAACAAATCTTGTATCAGCTTTTCAAGGGTGTTTGTACAGCAGGGCAAAGGTTGGTCAGGTTTACACACAGTCCATTAAAAAACACATTGAGTTTCGTATACTCGGTGGTCCTCAGCTGTGCTACGAACTCATTGTCACATCATCTACCTGAGCCACACCTCATCACCTCCATGAAACTTGGGACAGGGAAGGCGGGTGCTGCATGGGGTGGGGGAAGGGTAGAGAAAAAGGAGAACCAAAGTGACTATAAAGATCACGCCCCTTGTTGTGCTGTGAGTAATAAAGTCTTTTGTCTCTGGCCCAAGGGTCTCATATCTTTTGCCGGCATCCATAAAACTGTGGTTAGTTTACTTGTTAGCTTATAAGTAGAGAAAATCTCATTCCTGTAAGAGTAAAGTCTTATCCCTGGATGATAAGATTATCCTCCTAGATAGCAGGGTAGAAAGTTGTTAAGAATCCTCCAACCAATCTGGGGGAAAGAATAGGAATATGTTTTATCCTATTATAGGTAAGTCTGGTGCTAAAGGGAGAATAAATAGCCAGGTAAAAAGACATTTCTCCAAGATGTTGAGGACATCCACATTGCCCCAAATAATTTAACAATTCCCTGTATTGTGCGTTAGAAAAATGCATATTATTTTAAAACACAAGACCCTTTTTTGATTCCTGATAGAATTAGAATAGTTGGTAATTCAAATAAAATTAAGACATTCAGAAAATTAAGATAATCTTCTTGAAAATCATGTTTTAAAAGATTTTACTTATTTATTTTTAGAGAGAGGGGAAGGGAGGGAAAAGGAGAGGGGGAGAAACATCAATGTGAGAGAGACACATCAATAGGTAGTCTCTCATAAGTGTCTCAACCAGGAACGGAACCCGCAACCCAGGCATGGGCCCTGACTGGGAATTGAACCAGCATCCTTTTGCTTTGTGGGACGATGCCCAACCAACTGAGCCACATGGGTCAGGGCTTAAAAATAATTTTTAAAAAGAAAACTGTAATGACATTAAAAGTTAGATGAGCTATAATCCCGTATTAATTTTCAGACTGCCCACAAAATATTAACATTAGGCTCAATGATTTTCCCATCATTGCTTTTTTTGCAAATCTTTTGAAGTGAGAAAGGGGAACTTTTATAACTCCCTGTAGTATGGAAAAATGTCTCCATCAACACTTAGGTTTCTACTGCTTAGCTGTGTCATTTGGTTAGAACACAAACTCAATTGATATTGTTCCAAAAGGTAGCTATTTACCCTCTAGTTCTGAGCCTGCCTGAATTTCATAGGTTTACTATTGCAATTCTGCTTTTGCTGATGGTTCTCCTTGGTTAATTAACGCTATGCAACATTTAATTTTGCATTACATAAATACCAGTAAAGAGTGAAAAATAAAACTAGATGCAAATTTTATGCTCATTGCAATGCACAAATTAGGCCATAGAAAAATCCCTGGCTGGATTCAGAGTTTTTCTGTGCCAGCTAGAGTCTTGAGAAAAAATGTTAAATTATTTTTTACCAACTCAACAGAGGTAAAAATGATCACATGAAAACCAGACTAAACAAAAACAAGCCAATGAGGCTGCTACACATAAAGCTTTACACAAATGAAGGGCTGTCAAAACATATCAAAATGTCAGAAATTCATTTAGAAATTTACGTGTCTTAAAAAACAAAGCCATCCTAGCATAAATTTGCTCTTCTATAAATTTAGTCCCAAACTCTCATTATCGCAAAAATTTCAGTCTTCTCAATTTCAAGAACTGTATCTCTAATGTTAATTTGCAGAGGACAAGCAATCTGCCGGTGTCTTGTCCCAAAGGTGGCTTACTCGATCAGGATGTTTGAGAGGATGTGCTAGGACAAAACCGTACAAAAACAAGCAACCCTGCACAAGACGGGTCGATTCTCAAAATCCGTTTCAGACATATACAAATCACAGAGGCATTTGGGTTCACTAATCACTTCTAATAAAGCTGAACAGAGAATTCAACTTCAATATTTAGCTAAAAAGTTAAAGTGTGGCATCTAAATTAAACTAACACCATTGCCTGGAAAGCAAAGATAAGGAATTTTTACATTTTCTAGATCTGATACAGTCAGGCCTGGATAATATGACTGTGTGCATTGCCCTTTAGACTAGAGCAAAACTAAAACACAAAGAGATACCAAACCATCCTTGCTTGTACTGGAAATTCAAAAGAAAAGCTAATTTTGGACTTTTAAAAGAGGATCAATTCGGTTATCTATGTCAACATCATCAAATGTATTTCTTTAGTTTGTGGGGAAAAATGGCTAATGTGACTACATCTATCTCTTCTCTTTTCCCCTTTTCATATCGGGTGGTTTTTAATGTTAAAGGAAATAATGTTCCATGAAACTCAAAAAAACAAGCCAGAAATAAAATAGCAGAGGTTTGGCTGCAGCCACAGGAGACTAAATCTGCCTCCGCAATATTGGTTGGTCTTTTGTCACGGCAAACGCTGGCTGCTGTCTCCAAGCAGGGCCCTCCCAGGGCGGGGGCGCTGGGAGGCACCCTCGTTATGCCTTCACAAGCTTTGCCAGTCTCAGTCGAGGGTTTCTCTAATACCCACACGGTTGATGCCCGCCCAGACCCTTCTGCCTATAACATAATTTCACCTCTGTAGCGGACATGCCAAATGCTCTATGACAGGCTGCAACTGTACTTTCGGCCGCAGCTATTTCATAATGAACAAGGACAGTCACTGCCTGTCCCTCAACAGCTGAAATATTGCTACAGTATAATTCCTTATTAATCACAGGCACAGTTTCTAAAGCCAAGTTATCCAGAAACCTCTTGGGCGATTTGTATGCTCCACACAATCCTCTCGGCCTCTTATGGCTCTGGTAAATATTTGTACTGAAGAATGAAAGAGAGACGGCCAGTCCCCAGGGAATGGAAAAAAATACGCGGCAGCGTTCCAGTCCAGCCCGGAATAAGAAAGCGTAGAAGTTAGGCAAGAAGGGGTCTCTATTCAACACAAAACATTTAACGATAGCTTTATCAAAAAATAAGCAGATCTTAACAATAATTCTATAAAAGTCAACGACAGTGAGATATTTCACAAACATCAGTGTTCTATGGAGATGAATAGACAAGTTTTTAGATAAGTCTCAGAACAAATCATAAAAGTTCCTATGGCAAATACCAGTGGGAAAGCAAGAAAATAACAATCCATCAAAAGGCTCATAAAACTGATAAAAAGCCAGCCGAACACCCCCCATAATGATTTTTGTTTAAGCCAGCTCAAATTTATTAGAACTACCTCTGAGGGAGCGAGTGCCCAGATTCACTGAACTACCGCCGAGCAAAGATTTGCTTGAGGTCAGAGCAAGGCGAGCACCACACGGAAAATCGAGTAGGGTCGTTGGGAGCAGAAAGCACAAATATGGGGAAAGGACAGGAATAAAAATTACTCACTCACCTGAGGCTGCTCTGTGATGTGGTTTTTAAAATCCAGATCTGCACTTGAGCGATAGTTTTCTTAAGTCCAGTTAGTTTTACCAAGCAATAGAATGTAATATGTAACACCTTTTACATGTACAGAAATTCTAACTTTCACATTTTATGATCTCTTTCTTTCAAAAGAGAAGAACCAAAGAAGCATCCGATGTTCTTCAATGTCTCTGGACATGTTCCTAAGTGGTAGGTTTACTGTCATAAATAGTTACACAGCATTCATTCTCTCTAATGAAGACGATCGAGGTTGATAGAGTCTCCTGAAGATTTAAAGATAGGTAGGCGGGTAGATAGATAGATAGATAGATATAGAGGTATATCTATAGATAGATATGCATGTATACACATGGGAAAATGGTTTTCTGGAGATTTATTTACTTATGATATAACATGAGCCCATCCTATGAAGAGGTTTGCTTAGTAGCGTTATTTGGTAACAGTGAAGCCACTGTCCACAAGGTAGAGCTGAGGAAGGAAGATGGAAGGCTGAGTCACAAGAAGCACCCTTCCTCATAGGAATGTTGAAAGAACTAGAATCCTACCAACTGGTGGCAGAGATCTCATTGTCCTTTCTCCCAGCCTGACAGGGTAGATGTCATAACAAGCACTAGCACTGTCTTCCAGGGGGGCGGGGGGCAGGGGAGACAGGCTCTTTCCATCTCAAAGGTGGAGAGAGGAAAAAAGACATAAAGCTATTTATGTTCAACAATTATACAATTATCCTCATTCCAGGTCTGCTAAGATGGGTTGCGTGACATAAGGATGAACAAAACTAATATTCTCATCATCTAACAGAGCCAGGCAATTAAGTTTAATTGGAACGCAACCTAACTACTACAGTAGAGCTAAGAAAATAAGGAAGATGGGTAGTCTGTTAGGGAAGGCTTGGGGGTTGGGCTGGAAGGCTCCCCAGGGTGCCCTCTGGCATTGAGTCTAGAAAGTCAAGTAGGTGGGGAAGGTAGGAAACTGCAGGAGCATTAGACAAAGGGAAAAGACACCAAGGCAAAAAAGAGAGAGAGAGAGAGAGAGAGAGAGAGATGGAGGAAAAAGCTACAGGGGTGTGATTCATTCAAAACACAAGTGGTTTAGGGTGAGGTAAAACTTTTTTAGTATTTCCTAGGTACTGTGCATTGCAGTAAATACTAGAAGACAGCTGTGTGGAGGAGCACAGTGAGAAATGAGGACTGAAAGTGAGGCCAGAGGCAAACAGGGAGAAGCCCTGTGTGCCATTCTAAGTATTTTGGTCTTTAGGTGAGTTACAAAAACCATTGAAGAATTTCTAAAAGAAAACACAATTTTATTTGCATTGAAAAGAGACATTTGGTGGCATATATGGGGGCGGTGACAATGGCTAACTATTTAAAGAGATTCACTGAAGGGGGTCTACACACAAAAATAAAAAAAACATAGAATTTAAGACATAGAACGTATGTTTCATGGGCTGATTTCTAAAGGTAACCCAGGAGCACCGTGTCAAGAGAGAAGATAAGTTACTTAATCCTCAAGATTTTAGGCCGGAACTAAAGATAAAGGGAAGAGTAATAGTTCCTGCTTCAACCAGAGGCCTTTGCTGTAGCAGGAACAATTAGGTGAAAAGTCTCCAGAATCATAAAACTCAACTGTGTCTTCAGGAAGGGGGGCACCAGCTTCTCAGGCTATAATAAGAAAATGAAGAAAACACTGTGGAGGTATTAGTGCTCAGAGGCGGGCCTTCTGGGAGCTGAGAATTGAGCCACAACAGGGAAGCGCTGGGGAGAGAGCAGGGGCAGAGGGAAAAGTCGGCTTTGGACAGTAACAAACGGGGAGAACGCGGGAACGCTGATGAGCTTGGCCCCTGGACATCCATCAGCCGGTAAATGTGTTGTGTTGGACGAACGCAGGTGCTCCTGCTTCCCTGGGAACCAGGGGAGGTTCGGCAGGGAGTGGGAAGTGCGAAGAGTGGAACGCAAGGTTATCAGATTATCACGAGGAGACCCAGTGTGAGGGTGTCCTACACTCGTCCAGACATTGAGGTCTACGGTCGGGAGATAGACAAGTTGGAGATCCAGAGATAGGAGAAAAGAGAACTTGGGGGACAGCAAGAAAAAGAGGTGTACGAAATGAGAGGACGTCCAGGCGTCGGGCTGGATAATGAGATCGATGCTAGTCCCACTGAGCAAACGGAGGAATGAAGGAGGAGGGCCACATTTGGAAGGTAAACTGCTTGCCGTTCCGGACCTCCGTTTCCGTTCCATGTCTACAGCATGCCCTTGTGGGCCCTAACGTTCCAGCCAGCACGGGTGGGCCTATAAAGAAGAATTCATCAAGAGCATTCCACTTCCAACTAATGAATTTTACCCACACAGCTCTCCTGGACCCATCGGCGTGGGTGCCCTTATCCACTCCCAGGAAAAGAGAAGCCAGGAACCCCTGGACGGGGAATGACGACGCCTAGTTCAAGGGTGTTAGAAGTACCGAGTGTTGTTGCTTAGGATGGGGGTCACACCACAGACCTTGTCAATCATGTTCACTTCTCGCTGTGAGAGAACAAATGCTTCCACCTGTAACGCCGCATCACTCTTCTCCTACACAGAGAATTCTTTTATTACCAAATCGCAGTGATCATAGAAAAGCACACATATTTGGAGGTATTATGGTTGGATAGGGCAATGACGTAGTAAGCTATTACTGATTAAACTGAAGCCCCATTCTGTGGTTTACAAAGAAATCCTAAACATAAAAACATAATTAAATTACTTGAGAACGCATTATTTTTTATAAAAAGTATAGATATTATGATTGATAGCTGACTTGCATGAATCCATAAATAAGATGTTTTTTATTAAAAAACTAATGTTATAATTTTTAAATTTTTATTTCTACTAAAATGATATGAAGGAAAATATATGATGAGGGTACTCTCGTGAGGCTTATTTTAAGTCCCTACTAAGTGATCTTTTGATAATAATAGATTTAGTTGCTCTGGCAGAAGGCATTTTAGGTTGAGCAAAATATAATCTACAAGGTTTCAAATTATTTCTTTAAACATAAATGTTAAATATAAATGAAAAAAACAGGCTGTCATAGATGTTGGTTCCAACACCAATGGCAAGCATCCCTCTGACATACTTTTTGCCCAACTGATTGTTTTATTTTATAAAAAACATAATAGCTTTAGTATTTTCTTCTTCAGTAAACACTGGGTGATACCTGGTTCAATGCCCTACAGCATAAAATTATGCCAAAGGAAGGCCAATGTAATAGGTTCGACCTATTATTTTTACCTATTTCTTTCCAATTTTCACAGCCTGTGCTGGCACCAAGCATCTCCGATACAGGGTAATTCATTTCCGACCCTACCATTGACCCCTAACTGCGCAGAGGCCAACCACTGGACTTAATGTCCCCCCTTTCTTTAAACAACTTCTCCTGATATTTAGATTATGTTTTTATTTAGACAGAGTATAGTAGGCTTTAAATATTCTGATCTGGAAAGAATATGTTTTTGAGCTTCAAGTGCAGTTTGAAACAGAAAAATCATCTTTGAAAATGCTGTTCCAGCAAATGCCACCCATTCAGCCTATTTATAAGAAAATACCAGAGGAAACCTTTTGTTTCACATCACTGTCCCAAGAGGTGACACATATATGTTTTATATACCATATAATTATACACTTGATCGTGTTCAAATCCTTTTATTGCCCATAAAATGGTGAGCTCTACCATCTATATTCCTATATAAGAAACCCTATCATTTAGGGTTCATACTGAACCCAGAAAGCACAGCATAACGTATCACTATGTAAAGACCCGTTTGTGTTCTTTATATAAAAATTAAAATGCCATGATTTTAGCTTAAGAAATTAAGATTAATTAATTATTAGGCTATTCTTAACACTCCATTTTTTTTTAGCTCATAGAAACAAGAAACTTCATTGTTTCAGTCAATTTTAATTAAGCATGTAATATTCATCAGTGGGAAATCCTCACTGTAATAAAACTTCCTTTGGCTTGTTCCCATATCAGGGCCCTTTCCAGAATAATGGGTTAGCGTTTTGAAACCTGCGTGCCATGTGAGACTGGCTATGGGTCTGGTCGCTACCGAGACGCTGCAAGGTCTGTGTTAAATTACACAGCACTTCCCTTCCCACGCCCCAAACCCAAGTACCCACAGCATTAGGTCATTTATTTTAAAATTTTGACCAGAGGACACATGCCCGTGATTTAAAAAGCAAATGGCCCAAGGGATCTCTAATGGAAAGAAGAGGTCCGCAGCCTATACCCAATACTTTCCATACTTCTCATCAGCTCCCTCCAGCTGTGAACAGAAATCTGTAACAGGGGAGTAATAATAGTGCCGGTAGTTCACAGCGTGGGTACGTGCATTTATACGTGCAAACACGGAGAGCAGTGTCAGGGTCACAGCACACACTATGTAAGCGTAATGTGTGAGGACAATTGCAGTCACCGTGCCAGGATCAACCACATCAAGGTGTACAACAGTTACATTCTGTCCTTTAACTAGAATTAAGCCTGTACCTAGAAGCTGAACGCTGGTAAAGACGCTTATTTATAACCGTGGGTAAACTGCATTCCAGCAGCATCAGTTTACCGAGTGCCTGCTGTGGGCCCAATCCCTTCTACGTGCTGGGAACAGAGCGGGGAACCAGACGGACAGTGGGCTTCTGTTCTAGTCCAGCAGCGCAATAAACAAGTCGGCAAACGAAGAAGACAACTTTAAATAGAAACTGATGTTATAGTCTCCCTGTCAGGCCCTATGACTTTTGAAAGAAAGTAGTTACAGAATTTCTTTTTTTTTTTCTTTTTGCAGCCCATGATGGCTCAGAATCAGCTGGAATTTTTTCGTTTACTTCACATTTATGTGATGCTTTCCTGTGTGTTTTTTTCTCACTTTGTTCTTGTCAGAAACACACTTTTCCCACCTTGTCCTTAATACCTTATTCACTCTTTCTGTGGACTAAAACCTTTCCATTTTTCTTGAAGCCCAATAATCTCCTAATCTAACGTGGGTTAGTTATTTCATATTTAAACTATGACTTTCTTGTAAACTTTTCTTTTTTTGAGAATTTCAAATTTAATTTTTAAGCTCATTTTATCCTATTCTCAAATAGTTTTCTGGCTGTTAATTGTACTCTTTATTATAATGAATCCTTCATTTTCCCAGGATCATCTCTCGGTACATCCTCTTTTCTCTCCTCCCATCTGGTCCCCTTGGGTGTGTGACAGACATGTCATCTTTCCATTTTCCTTCACTTGTTCCCTTGGATGCATTCTTTTTTTGAAGCCCAGAGCTTTCTTTGAATTCTCACCCTCTTCTTGCTGCTGTGCATTATAAAGTAACTTCCTAAGAGGACATGTCTGAAAATGACTTTATCCTGGCCTCCCGATTGATAATTTATCAGAGTATAGAATTCTTTTGCTGAAAATCTTTTCTTTCAGATTTGAAAGTCAATGTTCCATTGACTTCTAGGATCCAGGGTGCTGATGAGTACTCAGAGAAAAATAGGATTTTTTTTTTCTTTTAAGGTCCAAGTTTAATTCTATTAACCTTGATATCATAAAATTTTAAAATGACATTTTTACTCTGCTCAGCCCTCTTTTCAATGTGAAAATTTGTGACAATTTTTAACTCTGGGAAATTTTCTTATATTATGTAAAGCTTATTCCCATCCAATTCTGCACTCATTAATTCCTGGATTTCCTATTACTTACACTGGAGAGACCTTTCAGATTGACTTCTGTGTCTTTCTTCTTTCTCTCTTGTTTCCAGTCTCCTGTTTGTTTGCTCTACATTCTGGCAGATCTCCTAAATTACAATTTTCAAATCTTCTATTGTATTGCGTATATCAGTTTTATACACACACACACATACACACACACATATATCACATATATATATACCCCACCGAGGGGCTCTTTCTTATTCAATGATTATCTGCTTTTACAGCATTTTGTTCCTACTTTATAGCTGTACTATATCAGCTCTCTCTGAGGATATCAATTATAGTTTTTACTTTTCATGTGTTCTGAACTCGGAGTCATCTGTTCCTTGAGAGTCAGGTTTTCCACGTTGTGCAGCTCTTTCGCTAATGTTGAAGACCTTCTTTAGCTATCTTGTGCTTCTTTGCTGCTCATAATAATAATGCGGCCTCTGTGTTCATAGGTGAGCCTTGTCAACTGGGAAATTCTACCTTAGGATGAGCAACTGAGAAGCAGCCATTGTGTGAATGGTCCCCAAGACCCGCCATGTGCAAAGCTTTGCTCTGTGGCACAACCACCCCACGAGTTTTCTTGGTTCTCCCCACCCCTCCCCCAAAAAGGTGTTTTAAATTCTGTGCTTTCTCTACCTAGTAATAATTCCTGGAGAAAAGGTGGTGTGTATGTGTGTGTGTGTGTGCACATGCACAAGGGGATTAATTAATCTACTTAATGATCCCTATTTTTAGCTACATTTCTCATTCCTGACCTCTTCTTGTAGTTTCCCAGGCTACAGTTTTGCTAGAGTTCTTTAGGTCAAACCTTTGCAGCCCCTGCTGCTCTGATTAGCCGCCCGTCTTCCATTCTATAGCATCTAGAAACGTGTGGCCCTCCGCTGTCCACTAGTAGCCTCCTTCTCCTTCTCTTCATGTGTGTGTGATGAAGTCATTCTTCCTCCTTCAGTGCTATATTGATAAACCCTCAAAAACAAGAGAAGATAAAAGCATGTGCTCAGCCTGCCATCATAAAATAAGAGCCTTCTTTGTTTCTACGTAAGGGAAAGTCACCTTCACAGTTCGCCTCAAAGACAAAAGGAAGACACAAACAGGCAGCATCAGTCCACGGAATGCTTACCAGTATTAAATGGTACGTGCCAGCAATGCGCCTATCAAGACATCAACATATCAGCAAATTGGCCTCAGGCCTTTGTAGAATTGTCCCAGTTCACCATGTCCAGAAGACAGTTCTGTCTTTCTATTTGTCTAGTTTTGTCTACCCATCTAAAGCAAAAGAGGAAATTGACCATTCACTACTCTAAACGACCCCAACTGACTGGAATCCTCTTACTTACAGAATCATCTAATTAGGTTGTTACAATAGCAGATCTAACTCTGGACAATCACATAACTCTGCAACCATGTATCGAATGTAGGGCTAACAGCTACACAACACCTACTCTCAGCCAGCTAGCATTCCAAGCATTTAACGCCGTAATCAGTCCTCACACAACTCTACACGTTAAGAATTATTATTATTATTATTATTATTATTATTATTATTATTATTGAGGGGATTTTATTTTTATTTTTATTTTTTATTGAATTTATTGGGGTAACATTGGTTAATGAAATTACATAGGTTTCAGGTATGGTAAGGACTCTTATAATTCCCAGTTTACAGTTTTCGGGAAACTGAGGAGCAGACAGGGTGAGTAACTTGCCCACAGTCACAGAGGCATGAAGGAGAAGGGGAAAGGAAATCAAATTATTATAAAATGAATAAAGTGTATTAACACACAAGAACCAGCCTGAACTTAAAGCAGACATCAGTCCCCGGACACAGTGGCGTATATATTAAATGAATGAACAAGTGGCAAGAAATATAGGTCCGGAGCACTGAAACTCTCAGAAGATGAATGTTGCTGACATTTGTAAAGAGTAAAAAGTCATGACATCATAACAGAGAGCCCTCCAGTGAGTTCACTGGTAAAAGTGTCACTCCTTCCTCAGACAGGTCAGAGCGTTCCAATAACATTTGTCTGTGCCACTTACTGTCAAAGGAATTTATGGCGCATTTACACAAGCACGAAAGAAAAATTAGAAAAGAGACCAACCCTCATACTTTTTAACATGAGACATATCCCCAGTAGAGTTACTGGTCAAACAAAAATGCTCCTTAAACAATTTAAGCGCCTTTTCATCAGATGTATTAAAACACCAACAGCAGTTCTTTTCCCTAGCACATCATGAACTGACTGCAGCAAGAAAGACACCGAATGAAAAAAGGCAAAGGTTTAATCTGGTCTAATAAATCTATCTTGGCACTCGAACATTTTCCTCACTTCTGAAAACGGACGCTGACAGCTCCCACCAGCCAAATTTCCGTCACTCATTACAGCTTCCCAACAGTGATGAGGCGTCAGAGTCGTCAAATCCGCTGAAGTGACTTCAGTCCCCGTGGGTTCGGTGGCACCCTAGGCCCTCTGGGAGGAGGGCACGGCAAAGATGATGGGAAAGAGTGGAAACAAGAAAGGAAGGCTGGCCCTCTCCTAGCCAAAGAAGATAAAACGCAGCAGAGGTTAAATCATGGGTTGAAACGGGCGACGGTCAGCACCTAGGGGGTGAACGACAGTCAGTGAACGACATGAACATCAAGGGACAGAGGGCAGAGATGAAGAGATCAGTGCAGACTGAGTAACTGGTGGTCTCCAGGGAGGAAGGAAAACCAGAACCACGCAGGGAAATGGTCCTGGCTCGGATATGTGTGAAGAAGTGGGGGGCGGGGAGGCACCCTGACATCCTGAGCTGGCAAGCTCGGCACTCAAAGAGCAGGACGAAGGGCAGGTTGCTGTAGCGGCAAAGAGGGAATGACCCACGGGATGGCTTAAGTTGTGTGAGGGATACTCATGGGGTGTTTGGTAACTACCACGGTCTTCGAGACCTGAGGTCTGTCCCCACAGAGAATTTGTGAGGATAATAAGAAGAGTTAAAAGGGAAAAACTGGAAAGAGAAGACAACCTTCTTTCGTCCCCTCTAATTTCCTATATTTATTTATCGATAAATATATTTGAGTGTTTACTTGGCTACTGGGTTGTATTAGTTTGTTCAGGTTGCCAAAACAAAATACCACAGACTATGCGGCTTAAACAGCAGGCATTTCTTTTCTCACCATTCTGGAGGTTGGAAGTCCAAGGTCAAGGTATCGGCAGGTTGGTTTCTCCTGAGGCCTCTCTCCTGGGCTTGTCAACGGCCACCTTCTCACTGCAGACTCACATGGAGTTTCCCCTCTGCACGTGTGACCCTGGGGTATCTGTGTGTGTCTAAATTTCCCCTTTTTATAAGGACACCAGTCAGATTGAATGAATTATAGGATTCTTATAAAAAGGTATCAGATAATCAATTGTCTAGTCAAAATTCAGTAATTGGCATACTTGTCTAGCTTTGGAAAAATACAGCAATATTTAGATGATATTCTGCACTATATAAGATGCCACCTTTGCTCAGTCAAGGAACTAGAACACTGTATACAACTTTGTTATAGGCCCTTTTAAAAAAATTAGAACTGAGAATTTTTTTGTCACCCAATTACATTACCTGAAATAAAAATGCAGGACACAGAGTCACTGAAAATATGTGTGTGTGTGTGTGTGTGTGTGTGTGCATGTGTGTGTGTGTAAAGAACAAACTTAAATAGTCTGTGGACCTCACCAGTTCCCAGCTTCATTTTTCTTGCTATTTATTAGCCAAATAGGCCGGATCAGGATTTAAAGTCAAACAGGAGAGGGAAAATTGCCATGTACTCTTCACTTGTGATTTTCAATATTTTAAAAAGAGCTTAAAGCCCTTTTATTTTACAGCAATTGCCAGTAATTGTCTTTATAGTTTCATTGGTATTAATTTCATCCACCTCATTTAGAATGCCAAGCCACATATGCAACATAGTAATAAAGTTATTATTACTGCAGAGAGATATAATTATAAGTAATTTTGAGTCTCTCATTTTTGTTCTCACTTTCTTCTCGTGTCTGCCCATTCTTGTTTTATAAGAATTAAGATGAGTTTGCTGACCTTTTGCTGAAGCACATTTAGTCTGAAGAACCTGATGAATTCCCCCTGAGGATTTCATCCTCCTGCCCGTGAAACTTCTACTTTGTAGCTCCATTGGCTTTTCCAGAGCAAGTCTGATGATAATATCACTGCATCACAAATAATTCTGAATTCAGGGGAGAATGCAAATGCTAACAACAGTAAATAATTCAAATAATAAGAAGCCCCTTTTAGCCAATGAACCATGATTCAATACAATGGGGCCCCCCCTTTATTAACAATATACTAGAGAAGATATTTAAATGAAAAGAACAAAGGGATTAGGAAAAATAAAATTTCTCATTATTTGTTAAAGACGTGATGACATACATCATTAAATATAATACAATAAAGTTTCTCAGTACTAGGTCAGTAATTTAAAATATGTAATAAATGTACTCTATCCCCACTAAGGCAATTTGCATATTCCTATAAGCCTCATTAGCCATAATTTTGAAGGACTTTGTGAATCTATTAATTCTTACATGAGAGCTGACTAGCTGGGGCAAGGTGCAGAGAAGGTATCATTTTTGGCAACTATTTTAGATCCAGATGTAAAGGAGGAAAGAGAAAAAGAAATGGAAGGTCCTATTTCCAGCACATGTCCTGGAAACAGGACCGTCTGTTTCCTTTAGTATATATACTCCCTTCTATACAAAGAGGGATTAAACCCTGGGATCTTGAGGGCGGGGAGCAACGCTAATTTCAAAGTGGAGAAATGAAGTGGTATCAGTGCAATGCACCTTTAGGACTGGCCGTGCTTTTCTTCCGGGAAAGACACAAGTGTGGACCATCGAGTTATGCAAAGGAAAAACAAAGGACATGTTGTACGGTGGAAAGTTCGAGAAGCTGGGGCTTTGAGGAACTCGGTGGCCCAAAAGAGATGATATGTAATAGACAGGAGCTGCACCTCTGAACACAGTCTTCACATCGGAGAAGGCGCCACCACTGCTGGTTCTGGTCCGTGCTTGTTATGCTGTTTGCGCCCATGTAAGCAGAGCCTGAGAACATTCAGGTGGTAGAAGGGCTTTGAACAGAAACCGTAGTCTTGCCATAGTCTTGACAAAGGTCAGCCCAGAAGTCTAACACATGGCATTATGTAAAAATGAAATTCACAGACGCTGAGAAATGTCTAAATCCACAAACTCGCCCTTTGCTTTTGTAATTTAGAGAGAGGAGATGTAAGGAGGAGGTGTGATAATGTAGGGTTACAGCTCTCTGGAGCGTGACCACCTTTGAGGAGGGAATGGTCCCAGTCCCACCTCTGTGAGTAGAGGGTGCGCTTTGAAGGGACTGGGCATTCCCACTGTCTGTCAGTCACCCTGGAGAGACAGAGAGTGAGATTTGGAGAATGGGACAACACTGGGAAGAGGACACCTCCATCCTCTCTCTTGGTGCTGATTTCTTAGACCTGGACCTCAGGAAATCTACCTCAAAGGTATCCCTACGGAGTGGAGGACACAGGTCTCTGCAACAGGGAGACAGGCAGGAGTGGGCCCGGGGGTGCCCTGTGACCCAACACGGCAGCGTTCTGTAGCTGGGCAGGGAAGCAGCTTCAGGTGGAATGGCTGAATGGGGCTGTAAACCCTTGAGAGGAACCAGAGCGAGCGGGCAATGAGAAGCCGGGCAGGATAGTGCCCTTCTCCTGAGCTGTCACTGGGCTTGTGCCGTGGGGAACGAGCAGAAGTGCGAGGTGGTCAAGAGAAGAGCAAGACCCTGTGAGACTGGCAGAGGGGTCCTGGGACAGCGGTCAGAGTCCAGGTGCCAACCTAAGCCGACGCCTGGATGGACACTCTGCTCATGGGAAAGGCGAGGGCTGCAGCGCCCGGGGAGCTGAGGGCAGCTCCCCGCAGTGAGCCAAGGGGCAGGCATTGTCTCCTCTGGCATCGGAGGCTCTTAGAAGCACCATCCTGGAAAAACGTCAGGTAATCTGAAGAAGGGAGAGTGTTTCCCCACTACCGCTTTCCCCACAAAGGGAGCAGTCTGACTCTCCCCGTGCAATGCGACAGCGTTTGTGTCCCCCACGCTGGTAAGACCCGAGAGCCATCTGCATTACATTTAAAATAAGTAACTCCGATGAGGCCAGGAATGAGGAGGATTCTCATTTCATAGACAGAAAATGTAAAGACTGTGCTTTCCTCAAACTAAAAAACGTGAAGACCCAAAATTAGAGCCCCAGCCACCTAACACTCACAGCTCTGCTGAGACACTAGCTGCAATGTTGTCTCAGAAAAGGGGATCACACAGCAGACACACGACCTCAAAACCGTGGAAGCACAGTGATCCCCCCAGCTTGGAATCTGCGAATGCGCCCCTGGATTTTCCACGCCTTTCTGTCAAGGTTTATCTGGTAAGAGGTCTAAATCTATAATAGAAAAATATTTCTGTGAAATCCAGTAACACACAGTGGTTAACCATAGCTGAATTTTTATAAACCATGATTTGTCAAATAATTCATGCTTTTTCCCAGACACAAGCCCCTGCATTATTCTGACGGCAAAGAGAGTTTAGCTAGCCCCTGTAATTTTCCGTTGAATCTATAGCGTATTTGCTTTACCTGAATTCTTAGAGGCTTAGGAATTTAAGCCCCAAAACTACTTTGTGATAAAAAATGTAAAGTCTTAGAGCCTAAAGGACTGGTAATAGCATTTTCCTGGACTTCAAATAACACCACATGCACAGCAGTTCAGGTTTAGCAGAGAACACTGAATATACTCTTCGGACACAGCTAAGAAATAAAATTTCACAGGTAAGAGAGTAACAATCAAACTGACAATTACTGAGCGACAAGCACTCTTCTCAATCTGCTAAATTTACATTAGTAGCCTGTTAAAATTATAGTAGCTCATTTAGTCCTTAAAAATAATGAAGCCAATAGTGTTATAATAGGGGTTAAGTTCGGGCGGTATTTAAAACAGATGTATCTAACTCCAAGACCAATGTTCTTTGTATAATTATCATGCTTCTTCCATCTGTAACCTTTCTGGTATTTAACCATTGTTTAGGTCCAAAAATTTTTATTCTCTTCTAATCTAAATCTTTTCCATTGCCATTTAAGCATATTTACTTAAAATCTGTTCTTGTGATGTTTTGGAACAGCTGGTCACTGTCCTTGGTTTCAGAGTCCCTCCCACAGAGCGCTTGGAGATCATTAAATCCCTCATCAGCAATTTCTTCTTATGGCTGAGTAAGGCTTTTCACTGATGCCTTAAAAAGATTTCTGTACCTTTGAATATCTTGCAGTATCCCCATATCATGTTGCTTTTACAGCTGGAATCCTGGCACATGATTGTTTTACTTACTTATGACTCCAAGGACCAACCCTTCCCCCATCCACATCATGTTCCTTAACCAACTGTCTTCCATTTTGATGCTTCAGCAGCTAGGTTCTCCCATTGAACATTTTGATATCATTGAGTTTCATTGTGTTTGCTGCGACCGTCTCCTCCAACTTGCCAAGAAGCTGTTTCTGTTTCTAAGGGGCACTGCAGATCGTTTACCATCCTCGTAATCCTTTGCCTCCTCTATTTGAGTGTATATCCCTGCTTGAGAGGCACCGGTTATGGGCTAAATTCTGAGTGCCCCTGCCCGCCAAAAGAAAAAAAAAAAGTTGTATACTGAAGTCCTAACCCGCCATTTCTAAGATGTGATGATATGTGAAATTAAATTTGAAATGTTTAAAGATAAGTAAGGTTAAATGAAGTCTTTGGGGTAGGCTCTAATCCAGTGACTGTGCCCTTATAGATGAGGGGAGCAGGTCACAGACACATGCACAAATGTGAAGACACAGGGAGCAGACTTCCACCTGCGAGTCAAGGAGAGAGGCCACAAAGGACACCAACACTACCAACATCTTGATCTCAGACTTTGAGCCTCTGGAACTGTGAGAAAATAAGTGTCCTTTGTTTAAGCCACCCAGTCAGTGATACTTGTTATGGCAGCTGTAGGAAGCTCATACGGCTCCCTATACTAGATCTCATTTCACTAACTATATTATTAATCATGTGAAGAACCCCACCCACACTGGTATCATGTACCCCTAATGATGAAAAGGGCACAGACTTTAAAATTGCAGCGCCTCTGTCCATAAGCGGGCATAAGACGACCCTTCGCCGTGAAGCATTCTACAGAAGAACCAAGGGGCACTCTTCCCAGTGTCAGAGCCATGAAAGGAAGGAAGGACTGACAGCCGCCACAGAAGGGAGGAAGCCAAGGCGACAGGACAGCTAGATGCAATGTGGATCCTGGACTGGATGTTGGGACAGAGAAAGGATATTCCTGGAAAACTGGTTACGTCACCAAAAAGTCTTTTCTTTAGTTAATAGCACTGTACGGATAGCCCTGTACTTGATCCAGATATTATTGTTATGCAGACGGTAACACTAGGGAAATTGGGGCAAGGGGAACCTCTCCGTTCTATCTGTCCAATAATCTTGCAATCCTAAAATTATTTCAAAATAAAAAGTGAAATCCTAGGTAACAATATGTCATAATATGAATATATTTTTAAATTATATGTTATAAATACATAAAATAATACATGATATAAATAGAATAAATGAACCAATCAATAACCACCAGGAGAGTAAACCTACATATTTAATCACTGATGTATTCTCTGAAATAAGCTCTCTGTTAAAGAAAGAAGGAACCCTGGCTGGTGTAGCTCATTGAATTGAGCGTCGCCCTGTGAACCAAAGGGTCACCGGTTCGATTCCCCACTCAGGGCACCTGCCTGGGTTGTGGGCCAGGTCCCCAGTAGGAGGGCGTGTGAGAGGCAACCACACACTGATGTTTCTCTCCTTCTCTTTCTCCCTCCTTTCCCCTCTGTCTAAAAATAAAATAAATAAAATCTTTTAAAAAAAGAAACAAGGAGAGAAAGAACTGTCTAATATTTGTTGAGACTGCCTCATGCACTTAATCCTCACAACACACTGTCATCTGTAAAATGTTCCAACTGATAAAAGACAAGCTCAGAAATATTTAAGTAACTAATCCAGGTCACATAACAAAGGAGAGACCTGAATTTCAGACCCAAGTCCATTTAAATTCCAAAACACCATGCTTTTTCTACTGGCAAGTAATTTACATGTCCCCACCAGTTAAACATTCATCTAATTATATATGTTCGAATTCCATGGCTCCCGTTCTCGATTGTGCAATGGAATCACCTGGGGAGTTTCAAAAACTCTCTATCCCAGGACATTCTGGCATAATTATTTTGGGGTTCAAACTGATCTCAGGATTTAAAACTATCTTCCCAGGTGATTCAACATATGGAAAATAACAACTCCACTAGTGTTTCAGTATTAAGGTCATACATAACGGAACTAAAACCTGCCCAAAACTGGGCCGTCATAACTATCATTTGTCCAGGAGTAAGCTCATCTAATCAAAATCAATCAGATTCAATTTCTGCAACATATTCTTCATGGGAACAACAGAAGACAAAATTCTTTCAAAGACACGCAGAGAACAGCGACCAGCTTTAGAAAGGCTGCCATCAGCCAACTGCACATAGCGCCGAGAATTTAGAGGCAGCTGACTTCGGAAATAAATCTCAAAACTCTTCCAATACAGAGACGAAAGTAGCAATCTATGGGCTAGCAGAAGTCAAATGACTTATTGTCTTTGGTTTTAATTTCCTCTGGTCCTTTGAAAATGGCAAAGGGAAACTATCAAGCTATGTAAGACTCTAATTGAAAATAAACATTTTCCTACTTTTGAGCGGAATGAAAGCTGGAAAAAGCTGAATAGCTTCAAGGTGAGGAATGAAACGAAAGCACCATCGAGAAGGTTGCAATGAGGGTATTTGAAAACCATTCTGTTTGCTGAATTGTCAGCCATGCAAGCACTTATAGACAATTACAACCCTAGAAAACAAATAAAAAGTGTATAAGTAGGCACTTTGATACTTCTTCCTAATTATAGGGTTTACGAGCTGGATGCTAAAAACACAAATAGAGGCAACGCGAGCAATAGTAACCCTGAAATGAGGTTATGAAGCTTATTAGCTTTACATAATTACACAGCTGTGACAGGTTGAAGAGACCCCTGCCTGAAGCGCCGTTCCTCTCCTTTGCACTATTGGGTGTTAGAGCACGTGTGTGCCTTTTTATTTTAGCTTTTTAAAAAATGCAATTTAGGTTGAATCATATGGAACTGACAATATTTGACCTACGTAAATGCCGATTCCATATTTTCAGTTACAAGATGAAGACTTCCCTCATCTCCCTTGGGTGTCTCAGGGACACAGACTTACAGAGCCTTTAAAACGTCGAGAGCATCAGCTGTAGGGCTGCGAATAATGGAAGGCACTTAGTAGGGGCATATGCAATGAATGAAACTCACCTACCTAAACATAAAAGCTACATTTTCCAATGTCTAACTGATTGAAAAGTCTTGGAAACCACCATTTGTGATATATATTTCAAGTAAAATTGCATTCTGGTAATTGACCCAGATACCACATTTTACCTGCACATCAACTGAATGTCTAGAGTTGATAAACAATGATTATTGACTCTCCCTCCTGATTTTTTTTTTTTACAGAGCTTTGGAAAGCCAGGGGTTTAGAGATCTCAGACTGTATTTGCGGGAGGGAGGGAGGGTCGAAGGGAGGGAGGGAAAGACAGCTTGTAATTATTATTTTACATATCTATGACTTACAAATACAAATAACTGATTTTTCAGTTTTTTAGATGTAAGAAAGAAAATCTAGGAAAACGAGAGCAATCCACAAGAAAGGCATGGACTAATTCTTAGTTACCCTGTATTTTATTAATAAAGAAAACCTGTGTATGAACTCCCATGTCACGCATTTTACCTGCAAAAAGCCAAGTATGCACTCGGCAGGCTTTTCTCATGTATGCCAAAGGGAGATTTCTCTGGACGTTGCCTTCAAAAGAAGAACTTCGAAGTTCTTCGAGGCTTCAGGCAGCAAACTGCAGGACATAACAGAAGCTCCCATTCAGTTAGTGCTTGCCACGTTTGCCATTCTAGTTCTTTAAACCTATTAGCTCTTTAATCCTCAGAACGATCCTAAGAGCTTGGCACAGTGGAGGAGTGAGAGACGTCGATAGGTTATCTGCCCACAGTTACACACTTCATAAATGGCAGAGCCTGGGTTCTGTCTCAGGGGGTCTCTCCCCAGAGCAGGTGCTCAAACTGACAACTCTCCTGTTTGAATGGTAGCTCATGCTAGCCAACCTGCTATAATGCACCCACAATAACTTTCTAGAACTACATAACCCAATTGTGCGTTACTTTGATATGTATAGTAGGGTAGTAGTACCTATCTTAAATGTGGCTCGAGATAGAAAAAATGAGAGGCATCACTTTTCCACACAGGCATACATTATGAATTTCTTGTACTAAGTTGATCACTTCAGGGTTTATTGCAAATTCATTGTGTAAAAAATGCTTATCAAAAAACCCCACACAAGAATGTGTTTATTGAAAGTGTGCTTTGTTTGTAAATGAAATACTAGCAAATGACATTAGAGTTTATGATTCTTTTAATTTATATGATGGTGAAATTAATCAGAAACTGATTAATTTAAATCATTTACAGGTACAATCATTAAACAAGAGTTTGTTAAACCCAAGTTTCATCAAAATAAGTGACTATGAACTGAGATGTCTTTATTGTCATTGGAACTAGTCCATTGCTCTGGAATTCATTTACTGGGTAATGTCGGTGGTGGAAACAAATGATCTCTAATAAGTGTGGTCATTGTAGTTGGATTTCTCGACACAGAACCAGTTGGAGAAGAACAAGGCTTTATAGGAAACATGCCCTAGTAACATGAATAGGGATGATCCCCGCGGTAGTACCGAATCCAGTCTTCAGGAAGTGTAAAATCGGGATAACAGGTTTAGCATATTTAATGCACATAAATAATTTGGATTACCGCAGCTGAGATACAGTTGTATGTTTGGGGAAGGGAGTTCGGAGCCCCCCCAGGCTATGTTATCACGAAGTCACCTGGAGCACAGCAGCAGCCTCCTAATTGGTCTCCCTAAGTCCACGCTATTCCCCGACTGGGGTCTATTCCGAACACAGCAGCCATCAAAACATAAGGTAGATCAGTTCCTCTCCTGCAGTGGACATCACAGGACGAATAAAATATGAAATTCTTACCAGTGCCAACAAGATCTAGGCCCCCTGCTGCCCTAGCCACGCTGGTCTTGGTGTCGGTCCTCATACTTGCCCCTTGGGCTCCTGTCACAGAGCCTTTGCCCCTGCGGCTCCTTCTACCTAGAATGCTCGTTCCAGAGAATTTCGAATGTCACCTCCTCAAAGACCTTGCCTGACCACACTGTCTCAAGGGCACCGTCACCCTACCCCAGCACACGCCCCAGGTGACTGGCCCATTTTATTTCTCACTGGTTTTTCGCTGCCTGAGAGCACACACCATTTGTTTGTTCATTTGTTTGTTTGTTTCCTGTCTTCCCAAGAAAAAGTAAACTCACTGAGGAAAGGGACATTGTTGGGGGCAGGGGGAGGACCAAGAACAGTGCTAGGTATATAAATAACAGCCATTCTCTAAGCATTTTGGAATAAATGAATGAATAAATCTGAAAAACTGACTGAAAGTTTATGAATAAATAGCCCATTTGGACCTACAGTGAAACATCAGAATTAGAATAAAGAAGAGATCCTCATCCTTAAAGAAGAACATTTGAAGATGCATGGATTCTATCTGAATAACCACTTCCCATAAACCCATAAAACCTTGGGGAAAATATACGGGTTCCTGAAAAATAATGAAGGGAAACTTTTTGTGTTTTTCCTATTCCCATGGAGGACTTTGGTTTCAATTCCAAATTTATTTCATTCCAGTGCTCGCTCTTACTGTTAAATATCTATGTTCCCTTTCATGTCCACATTAGAAACGTGTTCCTCACAATGTTATCATGGTATTACACAAACTAGGTGATAGGGTAAGATGCTTAAGAGAGCAGGTAAAAAAAGAAAACATGCTTTAAAAGTTAAAGATACATGAGAGTATTTATTTTGTATTATTATGCCTTGAGTCCCTCCTATCATGTGCTTCGCTGGTTTGCACTTCATTCCAAGGGTGTACTCACAGCCCATTCAGAGGCGAGGAGCAGGGGACGGTGTGTGCCTGCCTAGATAGGAGCACTAAGAAATCAGTGTTAATGCAAGTCACGTGACATGAAGTGCCCCCAGAGATGCATTCCACAGTGGCCGTTGCTCCTTCATCCTCCTCAAAATCTCCTGGAATCACTTTCTTCCACGGTTTCTTCCAGATACCACTCTTTTTTTAAAGAGCTTATTTATTTATTTTTAGAGAGGAGGGAAGGGAGGGAGAAAGAGAGGGAGAGAAACATCGATGTGAGAGAGAAACATTGATCAGTTGCCTCTCGTACAGGCCCCAACTGGGGACCCAACCCACTGAGCCACAGCGGTCACGGCCAGACACCACCCTTAACTGCTGACCATGCTGCCCAGTCTGCAGTAATGTGTACATGCCCTTCAAAGTGCAAGGGGCTCATATCAATCCCTAATTTCCTGATAAATATTAACTTCTATGTTCAAGAACATCACTTAGAGGATTCTTAAGTCACCAAAAACCCCACATTTTAACACATGACAAAGAACAGAACACTGCAGACCATGCTACACGTTACAGAACCCACTCAACTCAGGACAGCACTGTGGGCTCGTTGGCCGAGGGAGTTTGCAGAGCGACATGCTGAGGCCGCCTGGCCCGGAGCGCACGGCGCCGTCTGCCACAGCTGCACCGCCTGAGAGGGCACGGAAAGAACCTCTATTAACAGTGTGCTGTGATTTTGTTTTAATTACAAAAACACCTCAAAGATAAATAGTGCTCAAATGAATCGGTGTTACGCAGGGAAGCATGAAACGTGCAATATATTCAGAAGGAGGTGATAATTATTTCACAAATGAGGAAACAAATTATGTAAAGTTATGAACAACGGAACTTTAGAGATAATGAGCTAAGGCACGAAAACATGGATCCATTCGATAAACAGTTACTTATATATGAGCCAGAGGGGGGCACTTAACCAACACCATAATTCATAAACTAAGTGGATAAAGATGAGAAGACATTGTGTTTGACCTCAAAGAGCTTGCAATCTAGCCTGGAAAACAGATATGCAAATAAACAAACGAACAAACAATATGTTGACTGTTTTACTAGAGCTGTCTGCAAAATACTATGGGTATACGGGAGGCAGAAGACATGAAATTCCCGGGGAGTCAAGAGCACCTTTCCTAAAGATGACGAAGATGAACCCTGAGGAGGTGAGTGTAGGCGGTAGGTTAGATCAGCCACGGACAGCTTTCCAGGCTGAAGGGGCAGCGTGTGCGAAGGCAGGAAGCAAAGTGGTACTCTCAGGTGACTGTCAGATTATAAAAGGGCTTACAGACCATGCGAAGTAGGGGCTCCGTCCTCGCCTTGAGTAAAACGCAAAGTTATTGAAATATTTTAAACAAGGGAACCCTACGATCCTATTTTCAATCCCACTGTGGTAGAGTAGAAAGCAGCACTGCCAGTTTCCCTTCCCTGGGAATAGGACAGGCGCGTACCTAAAGTTCTCTACAGAGGAGAGAAGAAGTGGTGAATGAATGGGTAACTTAATGCTTTACAAATCTCTCTTCCCTTTTATGTGTGGCAATAAAGCGATCCTGACTTTACAACTAACCCGCGCAAAGAGTGTTTTTTGTGCAACAATCCAAAAAAGGGGTTTTAATAATTCAATGCTAATTAATATTAACATTTGTTATTAGCTTTCTTATACAACTCTGATTTCCACCCATAAATGACCTCCAGCAGAGTATAGTATCGGCCAGGAACTTTCAATAAAAGATCACAAAGAATAAATTACATGTGAGTAACGTTGCCTTAAAGTGGGAGAAAAACAAAGTTCCAATTGCAAGAAAGGAGGTGAAAACAGAGCTTCAGAACTAACTGTGTAAACCTCAGCCTATGGTTCACGCTACCCATTTCAATCCGTTCACGCCACGTGGGAATAACTATACTACTCTCTCTACTCTGCTATGCAGAGTTATTTCCCAAACCCAATGAAGAGCGCGCTTACCAGTAAAAGGCACAAATTATCCATCTACATGGCTTCCGTATTCTAAGTTCTGAAGACCTGCTCGCCATGACAGTGCACAAAATATAAGGCAGAGTAAACAGTGCAAACATGGCGCTACTGTCGTGAGATAGTCATAAATCCAATACTAGTGCATATTTGATCATCAATTATAAGCTGGTTTTAAACATTTAAAATGTGTATTTCTTGGTTCAATGACAGCTCTTCCCCAAATATTTACCAATGGGCAAAATAAATAAAAGTTTAAAATAAAATTCCGTGTCCACTAGAGTCCAACTAAATGTACTATTACAGGGCTTTCAGTAAATCTGCCATGAATCTGATAAACAGGAAAAAAGAAAAAAGAAAAAAGCCCAGGATGGCATAAAGGCTAGGGAGTAAGGAAGAGGAAAATGTACAAAGATCCCCAGGAAAAGAGACATAACACGGGGACCCTTCCTAACACAAAAATTGGACCCCCGCCCCTTTAAGATGTATCATAAATACAGGGACTCATCAGTAATCCCCTGGCCCCGCCCCCGGCCCAGCCAGAATGCAGCTGGCGTGAGGGCAAAGCTGCGGGACAGGCCAATGCCAGCTGTGTGCTGTTGGCTGCTGTTGGCTGGACAGCTTGAAGAAAACGCCCAGGAGAAGGGGGATGGAGGAGTCATCCACAGACAGCTGGCGACTGTGAGGCTGTGCCCCAAAGGGCGATACGAGATTTTCACAAAGGAGGTAGTAACCCTTCCACTATGGGGTTGAATTGTGTCCCTCAAAAGATATGTTGAAGTCCTACCCCCTGGTGCCTGCGAATGCGACCTTATTGGAAACAGGGTCTTGGCAGGTGTAATAAAGGTAAGATGAGACCATGTGAGCGGGTCCTGATTCATCACGGCTGGAGTCATCAGAACAGGCAAATACCATGAGGACAGACACGCATGAGCCAAAGACAAGGGAATGCCGAAGGTCGCTGGCAAACACCAGAAGCTAACAAGGGCAAGGGAGGTTCTTCCGTTCAGGTTTCAGAGGAAACATGGCCCCTGCTGAGGCCTTGACTTTGGACACCTAGACTCCAGATCTGTGAGACAATAAACTTCTGTCGTTTTAGGCCACCTCACTTGTGGTGCTTCGTTAGAATGGGCCTAGGAAACTAACACACCCCCTTATGCAAATTCATCTACCTAGCTCTCTTTATCATTCTATTATCCTGAAAATATCCTAACGAGCAGAGCTGGTGCTTTTGGAAGTATTACACTACAAAATTCAACTATTTTCCATCTAGGCCCAACGAAATGCAGACTGGCCAAATTAACTGTTTGTTGTTTGTTGGTGGTTCCGTTTTCTCCCTATGCGCTTACACAGTTTCAGTAGTAAGGTATCCTCGTGCAACAGACACTTGAAGGATGGCTTCACATCAAAATAAAAAAGGAACTTATTATTAGTAATTTACATTTGTTGACTAATTACATTTTAATTAAAAAGCATTCACACTAAATTGTTGCAAATGAATATTTTTATGATCTTTTTCTTCCCTCTATAATTATGGAATGAAAGGCTTTTTGCCTCAATAAAGGAATTTCAGTCATCCGCTTATTCAAATGACACTTGAAGGAGTCTGACTTAAAATCTGTAAAAAGGCCTGAAAACAGTTAATCACTCAAGAAGGCATTGATGGGGGCCCACCACGCCCTGGTGCAGGCCTGAGTCAGGTCCCCGCCCCCCTGAAAGGACTGCCAATCAGCTGGGAAGGGCGTGGTCTTCGGGAGGCTGGGGCCAGCAGCGTGCGGTCTGAAGTGTGCCGTGAGCTACTCCGGGACGCCTGGTGTCACAGCAGAGAAACAGGAACCAGACCCGAAAACAGAGAGTGAGGCCCCGCTGCGGCCTGGTGGAGTTCAGACAGCTTGTTTGCCCGTGTTTACACACGCGGTCGCTGCGTGCATCTCCCTTCCAGCCATTTCTTTTCCAGCTCACTCTTCAGAGCCCCTGGGACATGGTCAGGACTTGCAGGTGGGCTGACGGGCTCACTGAGCTCTTTGCCTCTCTCCTGGTGCCTACGGGGATATGGACAGAGAGGCAGGTCTACATTGCTGGGGCAGCCCTGGGGAAGAGAGGGTTTAGCTTCGCTCCCTGCTCTAGCCCTGAAACTGCACTCCCAATTTGGGATTACAACTCATCCAGAGCTAATTCCACAGCTCAGAGCTCACTGAGACAGACAGAAGACGTCATTTAACACCCATCTGTACATACCGTCCATCCTCATTTCTGCAGAGTCCATATGTGTAAAATCAGCCATTCGCTAAAATTTATTTGTAATGCCAAAATCAATACTCGTGACGCCTTTGCGATCCTCCTCATTGCATGCTCAGAGTGGCAAAAATTTTGAGTCACCCAACGGGCATGTCCCCAGTTAAGGCTGAACAAGGCAACACTCTGTTTTCTCCTTTCAACTGTCATACTGCAAACAAGTGTGTTTTTCGTGCTTTATTTAATGCCATGGGGTTTTTTAAAAAACATTTTTGAGCTCTTTTTTTTTTTAGTCATTTAGCTTCTGAAAATGGCCCCCAAGTGTGGAGCTGAAGTGCTGTCTGGTGTCCCTGAGCACAAAAGGCTTCAATGTGCCTTACAGCGAAAACGTGTGTTGGCCCAGCTTTCTTTCAGGTCCGATTATAGTGTTTCATGCAAGGTCAGTGTTAGTGAATCAACAACAGATATTAAATAAGGGATCTTTAAACCCAAACGAACATAAAACCAGTTTGTGTATTGATCAGTGGATGAAAATGCTGTGACCCAAGAGGCTTGCAGGAATCTAACCTTGCATTTCCCCTGGGGGCAATTATTACTCACTAATTCAGTCTTCACAGCAACTTTATAAAACACAACTGCCACAAAGAACAAGAATGGACTCTCTCTCGCCCTCCTGCTCTCTCTACATATACCTGTGGGTGTGGGATGTGTGTGTATGTGTATATATAAACACATATACATACACAAACATGTATATATGTGAAAGTGACTACATATACAAATATATAAATATATTTTTATTTTGCTATACATATGTTATGATACGTGATGTTACTTTTTTTTTCCCACTATGCTGGGCCCTAAATAGATGGTGGTCAACAAAACAGATATGACTCCACCTCTCGTGGACGTTAAAGTCGAGGAAGGGAGTAAACTATTCATTAGTGAGCCCCCTTGGGCTGCTAAATTGAAAGCCACAGTCTCTAATCAGCTTCATCAGTGTAAAACTTTATGTGTTTATCTTCACTGTTTGATACCTCTCCCTCTCAACTGGTTATGAAATAGCGCAAAGAAGAGAAGTGTTGCAGGAGAATGTAAGCTCAATGGAGCAGGGATCTTTGTTTTTTGGGGTTTTTTTTCTTTATTCTGAACCCCCTGCTCCTAACACAGGTACCTTATGTGTAGTGAACACTCAATAAATGAATAAATTTATTGGCCCAGTAAACACACCAGCAGTAGGTACCTGTAAGAAAAGGGAGCAGAAGCAAAGTGCAAAATAAAACTACAAAACAGATACACTTATCTCATAATAATTCTTCTCATTCCTGTCCCCTTGCTAAGAACTTCTGACCGTGTGCTGGCAACAGGACAGTTACTCCACATCTGCGGTGAGAGGCAGGCCAGAAGGCCCTCTAAGAGTGGGATTAATGAAAACAGCTATTGCAAACGAAACAAAACAAAAAACAAAACAAAACAAAACAAAACCACTTGGCTAGTTGACTTTTCCTTGGGCCTACGAAATACCTTTATATTATTCAATCAACCAATTTGGCCTGTGTAACTAGCAATAAAAATACTTCAAGCACTTCAGAGATGATCGACACCACGAAAGGAAGAAATCACCCACAAGATATTTTTGTTGTTTTTTAAATTCATAATCCCTATGCTTATTGACTACAAAATTTATATCATTCCAGCTATTAATCTCGATATTGGGCTAAATGGGTTATTCCTCCAGTCCAACGACACAAATGATTAAAAGATTTAAACGAAAATAATTTTTTTCAATTGACTGCAAATATATATTAATGCACGCATCCCGAGATATTGACGACACCAACTGGATGAGAGGCGGCAGTTTGGCCAAGTGCCATTTTGCCACTAACTAAAAAAGCTAAGGACTGCTCTGCAAATCTCCTAAATAAAAAAGCAATCTAGTTTCTGGCAAGGAGATCAGCAATGGCCATTTCATATAAATGAATCTGTCATGATTTCATTTGCGCACAAGCTCGATCATCCAAACTAGCAGAAACAGCAGGCTGTGGTGCGACTTTTCTTTATCTGTTTTTGATAGACTGCTTCTCCCTCTCCTGCCCCAAATGATGACTGCCATTGATGAAAAACTGTACTGTGAAATTGCAAGAAAATTGTTCTCAATTTTAATAGTCAACTAACTTACCAAAGAGAAATTGTACCTTTTATTTTGTTAGTGCTTTACAGATTCCTAACGCAAGTTCAAGTACAAATGTGATCTTCCCTTTTATATCTTCATCAAAATAAGATAAGTGGAGTGTGACAGGCTATAAAGCACATGCTTTGCTTATTGGTATGCCCACCTGTTCCAGATCATTTGCAGGGCTGCCAGTGACAGAAGGAAGTGGCATAAATGAAACGGCTTTTTTTTTTTAAGTAAGATTCCCTTGCAAGATCCACAGAGAACATCAGCCATTATTTTCTAAAGCCAATCAAAGGTCTTTCTGTGCCAACATGTACTTCTCGACAGCTATGCAAGCTGGTCTTATGTCCCCCAACTCCAGCTATCCCAGTCACGTGATGCCTAATCTGCTTCATGAAGCAGAATCAGCCAAGACAGGGTTCCTAAATGGTGTGCCCTTCATTCCAAATAAAAGCAGAGAGCTTTATTTTTTCCTTTCCTTTAAAAGGCAATGAAAAGTGCTGTTGCTTAGCGAGAGGATAGAGGGAGTGCATCACTGGGCTGTGAGAGCCTTAACAGTTGTGTTATACTGTGTCCTTTTCATCAACGCAACTTGGGGCCTCATCACAGATTACTGAGATTTCCTGGGAAAGGAGTAGGATGACTCTCCCTCCCCCCCACCAGCTCCCACCCCATCTGTACTGCACATCATGTTCCCAGACAGCTTCCCTAAGGAGCTGTAATATACTGATTAATGATACACTGCGAGAAGATTCAAAATGGTTGAACGGGCCGTCCCATTCCCTAAAGAACTATCACTATAAGGTAATATCCTAGCCCGAATTTTTTTCAGCTATGTGTAAAATGTCCTATTTTTAAATCTATGTTTTTGAGCAGTTAATTATTATGACTGTGGAAGCTAAGTTAAAAAAAAAAATAAACCACACTGACTCAAAATATGTGTGTTTGTTTTAAGGAGTGAGAGTTGAATGTCTCACTCAAACATCACAGCATTCTAAGAAAGGCTCCATCACTTCTGGTAAAAAACACACCATTTTTTTTGAGCACCTAAGAGTCATTTCTGTGTAAAATGAAAACTGGCCCATACGTATTCAGCAAGAAGTAGCACTGTGTTCAGAGAGGGCTCTAGAACACACATCAAGGAATCTGAGCTGAAGTTGAAATCACAAGACCAGCTAAAATTTCAGTTTGAGTAAACATAACTCTTTGGATCCCACATTTTGCACACACGAAATAAAAAGTCAGAATAAATGACGAGGTCCCTTCAAAGTCTAAAATTCCATTTTGCTAATCAGCTAAGGATCGATATGAATAAAAATAATTTCTTCATTGTTTTTATTAAACACCTAGTAAACTACAATGAAATGGGCTCGTGTTTTCTCTCTGCTGGAGTGATCTATGTAAAATTTTTATTTTATTTTGTTTTATTGTAGTTGACATATAATTCTGTATTAGTTTTAGGTATACATAGTAATTTGACATTTATATATCTTATGCAATGATCACCACAATAAGTCTAGTAACCATCTGTCACCACACATAGTTATTACGATATTACTATCTTCTTATGCTGTACTTTACATCCCTGTGAGTTCTTATTGTTATAACTGGAAGTTTATACCTCTTGATATCCTTCACCTTTTCACCCACCCTCTCAAACTCCTCCCCTGTAGCGACCATCAGTTTGTTCTCAGTATCTATTAGTCTGTTTATGTTTTGTTCATTTGTTTTGTTTTTTAAATTCCACATATGAGTGAAATCATATGATATTTATCTTTCACTGTATGAATATTTCATTTAGCATGATACCCTCTTGGTTCACCCATGTTGTTACAAATGGTAAGATTTTATTCTTTTTTCCTGGCTGAGTAGTATTCCATTATATATGTATATATGCCTATCACAACTTCTTTATCCATTCATTTATGGATGGATAACTAAACGGCTTCCATGTCTTGGCTATAATAAACAATGCTTCAGTGAATATGGGGTGTATATACCTTTTTGAATTATTGCTTTATTTTTTCCCTTAGGATAAAAATCCAGAAGAGGAACTGCTGAATCATACAGCAGTTCTATTTTTAATTTTTTGAGGACCCTCCATATTGTTTTCCATAGTGGCTGCACCAATTTACAATCCCTGTGCAAAAATTATATAGTTTGCTATAATCCCATTTGTTTATTTTTTCTTTTGTTGTCCTTGCCTCAGGAGACATATCCAAAAAGATATTGCTAGGACCTGTGTCACAGAGTTTACTGCCTATGTTTTTTTCTAGGGGTTTTATGGTTTCAGGTTTTGCATTTAAGTCTTTAATTTGTTTTGAGTTTATTTTTTTATAAGGTGTAAAAAAGTCATCAGTTTCTTTTCCTTTCTTATCTTCCTTTTCCTTTTTGCTTTTTTGCATTTGTCCAGTTTTCCCAGCACCATTTATTGAAGAGACTGTCTTTTCCCCACTGTATGTCCTTGCCACCTTTGTGGCAGATTAACTGATCACATAAGCATGGACTTATTTATAGGCTTTCTGTTCTGTCTCATTGATTCGTGCGTCTGTTTTTATGCCGGTGGCATACTGTTTGGGTTATGATAGCTTTATAGTATAGTTTGAAATCAGGGAGCATTATGCCTCCAACTTCGTTCTTCTTTCTCTAGATTGCTTTGGCTATTAGGGGTCTTTTGTGGCTCCACGTAAAATTTAAGGTTACTGGTTGTAGTTCTGAAAAATGTGATCAGTATTTTAATACAGAGTGTACTGAATTTGTAGAGTGCTTTGACTAGTGTAGACATCTTAACAATATCAATTCCTCCAATCCATGAGCACAGCATATCCTTCCATTTACTTGTGTCTTCTTCAAATTCTTACATTTTCTTTGTACAGCTCTTTTACCTCCTTAGTTAAATTTATTCCTAGGTATTTTGTCCTTTTTTTTCAATTGTAAATGGGATTATTTACTTAATTTCTGTCTAATAATTCATTATTAGAGTATATGAACACAACAGATTTCTGTGTATTAACTTTGTATTCTTCAATTTTACTGAATTTATGAGTTCTAATAGTTGTGGGGTTTGGGTTTTTCTTTTTTTGGTGGAATCATTAGAGTTTTCTGTATGTAGTATTATGTCACTTACAAATAGTGACAATTTTACTTCTTCCTTCCCAATTTGGATGAATTTTATTTCTTTTTCTTGTCTGACTGCTGTGGCTAGGATTTCCAATACTACGTTGACTAAAAGTGGTGAGAGTGGGCATCCTTTCTTATTTCTGATCTTAAGAAAAAGCTTTCCACTTTCAGCCATTGAGTATGATGCCTTTATTATATTGAGGCATGTTCCCTCTTCTGTGTATACTTTGTTGAGAGTTTTCTTCATAAATGGTTGCTAAATTTTGTCAAATTTTTTCTGCATCTATTGAGAAGATTGTACGAATTTTGTTGTCTTTTTGAAAATAGACATTCTGACCAGTGTGATCTCTCATTGGTGAGATCTCATTGTGGTTTCGATCTGCTTTGTTTTGTTAATGTGGTATATCAAACACTGATTGATTTGCCAATATTGAACCATCATTACATTCCTGGAAGAAATATCACCTGTTATTTTATTTTTTAACTTACCTCCTAAAGTCCATTAAAAATCTTATTTCTTAAAGGTACAACTAAACAAGCTCTGTAGTCAAGAATTTCAGAACTCTAACAAAATCAGCAAAACTTACCATACAGGCTTAAAGAGACATTGAAAGTCTCTTTCTTAGCTTTGACTTTGCCATCCTCTGAAAGAAGTTTGGCTATAGCCCAGTTTAATTTATGTAACACTTTGTTGCTTGTGTTTAACATAACTGCAGATGTTGTATGCATTCATAATTGAAACCTAAGCTCTAACAGTCTATTTTCCATCTCCTCAAAAACCAGCCACCAGCCATAGGAAGAAAGATGCCCTCCTAGGGATTTCGGTATAATCAACATCGTTCACAGGACAACTATACGAGGCATCGATACCTGGCAAGATTCTAGACTGACGATGTTTGAAAATCTTAGAAGATGGTTTTTAGGCCTTAAATACAAGTCATAACAATTATCACATGATATATGTATTCACACCTTCCATATCCACCAAATATTATATTATTTGCACAACTGTCACCTTTATAAGCAAATTCAGGAAAGATTTGAGAAGTACAACAAAACCAAACATGCAGCAAAAACTGAGATGCTCATAAAATTATTGAGTTTTAGGAAAGATTTCTTCTGAAAATAACTTTGCTGTAATATCCTCTATAAACTCTCAAACTTAATATTCAGCAAGGCTTAACAGTTTTAAAATTCTCGAGTGATTTTGCATAAAACAAAACATTGGGTTTCTATCTTTTACCCCCAGTTTCTTCTCTGACCACATTTACTGAGAGTACCCTTCGTGCCGCAACGGTACTAGCTTATTTTCTGCTCATTCTAAAAAAAACAATTACGTGCTTTAACCAATTGAATTTACTGTGTACCCTTTCACTTTATTTCCAGATTCCTTATTTTCAGAAGGGCTCAAGGTACTGTGATTCATAAATTTAAGAAACACTGACAAATCAATGAATAATATGCATAAAGAGATGAAACACCATTGAGTCTAAGGCTGGAATGTCATTCTTCAATTAAAAACCATGTCAGCTGATAATGAGAATGAAACCAGAAATCATCACTTCAAAAAGCCCCTTCACATTAGAGAAGACTCATCTAACACTCTCGTGTGCCCACGTGTCTACGGCAAATTGATGGACATGTTCTCTGTGCCTAAAACAAAGGTAGTGCATTTTCACTCTCAGAAGAAAGTACAGAGAGAGACAGTGATTCGGAAAAAGGTGGGAAAAGAAAAGACTGCATGAGAGTTCTCTGTATTGCATTCTTTCTACTTTCTTTATTCAATTGTTCATTCAACAAATATTGATGAAACACTACATCTAAGGCTTACCTTTACATTTATATATACCTACATGTTACATATGCAAAGACATATTCCAAAATAGAAATGTGTAAGTTTTAATGGAACTTATTTCCTGTTAAAACTGACCATTTCGAACTGAGCTGGAGATATTTCATTGAATGCCTATGAATTACTGAATGAAAAAGATCCCATTGAAACCATCTAATACTTTCCTCACTCACTTTCTCCGTGGCTTTTGATACTCTCCTCTTGTGAAAATTCTCTTATTTATAACTTCTATAATAGATTCTCTTGATTCTCCTCTTAGCACTCTGGACACTGCATCTGAGCATTGATTTCTACTCAAGAATCTTCTTAATCCATCTTGTCCTCTAAATGTCAATGTTTTCCACAGTTACACCAGCCACCCTCTTCTCTTTACAAAAACTCTTCTTTGGATATGCTGCTCTCATTCCCACCTTTGACCTGGAATTTGTATCCCCTCTTTAGAGTGTCTTCCTGGGCCTCAAAGATATTTCCATCCACTGCTGGACCTCTCTCCTTAGAAACACCTCGCGCCTACACCTTTCTCTGTTTCCTAATCTGTTTCTCCTGCCACATTTCCTTTCTGTATAAAGGGCACCACCCAGCCCTTGTGATCTCACCCTGAAATTGAAGGTCATCTTAATCTGTTCTATCACTCACCCTCCCCTTCGGCGTTTTTCATCTAGTCTAATTGTCCCTGTCACTTTTTACATTTCAAATTCATCTTCTGTCCTTCCGACTGCTACTTTCTTTGCCCCCGTCTTTTATTTCTCACTTGAATTTCTGCAATATCTAACTGTACTGCCTCTAATCAGCTTTCCCACCAATTCATCTTCCAAGTTGGTACTGGAGCGGCCTTTCTACAACATAAATCTTAATGTGTCACTCCTGTTCTGTTCACCTTTAATTGGTTCTCATATCTTGCAAGATGAAATCTCAGTGCAATACAGGAATTGGATTTTGTTCACTTTGTTTACTCATCGCCTGCTCCTCCCCCCGCAATCTGTTTTGGCTTCAGCCCCACAGAAATTCTTAACACTTCCAGAATTTGCCATATTATCTCCCCATCTGAGCATTTGCAAATATCTTTCTTCTGTGTAGGCTGTTTTTCTCCTCATTTCAGCCTATTTGAGTCCTCAAATATTTTCCACGAAAACTCTTTGACTCCTGTGTCTGACTTAGTGTCTGACTTAGTGTCTGACTTAGAAGCGTCCTCCCCCGTAAGCAGGCACCCGCTCCCTACCTGGCAGTGGGGCCCCTGCGAAAGCATCCCGCTCACTGCCCGGGATAAATGCATAATGATCTTCTCTGAATGTCAGGGGGATTTGTATTCTGTTCTCCAAACAAAATCTTCTGCCTTTTAGTCATTAAATTCTGAAACCGGTTTATATCTTCAACATGTAGCTCTTTCTTCAAAAAACTATTTTTTTTTCTTGTTCTAGAATAACTGACTATGCATCTCAGTTTTACCCTTGAACTCTACTTGTCCCTCACTTGGTTGCTTTTTTTTTTTTTTTTGCCAAAATCCCACCGATGATGGTGTGAGTATTCTCTGATAGTGAGGTTGAAGAATTTTAATGTGGATATTCAATATCCTCATTCCTAGCAATGAGCGCGAACATTCACGTGAAATTGCCAATTGTGTAGCAAAGTACTTCTCACTACTTTATAAAAATGAATTATTGTTTTATTCTCCTATCATTTCTCAATTATAGTAAATTTGAGGAATATGGCCTTCATAATAAACTAAAATTTGACCACCATGATGAGCATTTCTATGCGTTTGTGCCTAGGTTTTCTATTTATCTTCATTTATTTTAACAACATGATATTATTCTCTGTGTACGAGTTACTCATTGAACGGAATGTCACAAGGTACTTCTTCTATCATTAAACATTATATTTAAATATGACTAACTAATATTCCACTGGGTAAAATAGGAATAATCTGGCCAATAATAATTATAATTACAAACAACAATTTAATACCCTTGGAGGTATGCAACAAATATCCCAGCAACATACTAGAGTGCTTTTCCCATAATATTTCTCCAGGTCAAAGGTTGCTGTTCTTTAAAAATCATTATTGATTTGAAAAATAATATTTAATATAAGGTATCTAAATTATGGTTTTCTTTTTAATCTGTTTTATATTTTAATTTTTAATTTTTATTTTATTGGATATCAGTAAGGCTGCTCATGTTTTTATACACTTATTAACTTACATGTCTTTGCAAAATTACTTGTTAATTTCATCTGCCCATTTTTAATTGGGAAATTTAGATTTTTCATATTATATCATGTTTTATTATATTATAATAGCATGGATTTTAACCTGCTGATAGATATTTTGTGTTTTTCACAATTTGCCCTTTGCTTTACAACTTTTTGCATGGTATCTTTTGATTCTTTTGATTTCTAGACTCTAAAATATTCATGTAGACAAATCCATCATTCTTTTCACTGTTCCTCTCACTGCTTTTTTCCACAGAGTGCCTTTCTACATACAGGTTTAAAGAAAATATTAGCCTTATGGTACTTTTACAATTTCTTATTTTTCATTTTTATTCTTTTACATTAAACTATATAATTAATTCACTTGGAATTCACATTGAAACACTGTTTGAGGTAGAAATTGAATTTATCTACCACTAAAATTAACCTAATTTCTACTTATTAATTAATTCTTTATTTCTGCACTTGTTTTAAGACCACATTATCACAGACTGTTTTCTTTTGTTCAATAGATCCTTCTAGGAGTTTTCTGTTTCCAGACTCATTTTCAGGTCTTGCTGGTTTTGTGCCCTTGAATAAGTCAGTTCACTTCTTGATGTCAAATTCCATTACCTGCAAACAGAGTTAGACCTACTTGCGGATCATTTTAAAGATCAGTGATAATTCATATGAAACGCTTATCATAGTGCATGGGAAATGAGAAGCACTCAATAAATAGAAGTTCCTATTTATTGTTTTTTTAAAATTAATCTATATTTCATCTCACGCTAGTACCACAATGACAAACACATTCTCGAATTTACCATAAACTCTAACACCTCAGCCATGGGAAAACTCTGACATATTTACTTACCACATAAGCCCAATTATCAACAATCTCCACCTAAGAGTCATAAATTTAACAAATACTGGAGCACCTACAATGTGCAGAACACTGAATGAGGCACTATAGGGAATACAAAGATAAATGAAAAATGAGAGTACTGCTCAGCATTTTCCTAACCCCAGCTCGCTTCTGTTATGCACAATGTAAATTTATTTATTCGATCAAATATTTAGTAACACCTGCTATGATCAGACACAGTGTTAGAAGTTGAATGTAAGCATGGAGTACTCCGTTCCAGGATCCCCATGTAAATCTGACCCTGCATATATGTCAGACGTGGACAAATAGCTCCCATTGGGGGAATTCGTTGAGATAATCTATCTTCAATATTCAACTCAAATACCTTCTCCTTCATGAAGTCTTCCATGATTTCCCCATTAGAGTACATTACTGTTTACTCAGAATTGTCTTTTGTTCTTCCTTATTTCTTTTAGAGTAGCTCAAGTGGCATATTCTTCCAGCTTTCCAGAGCATTTGCAAAAAAACTTGATTAGAGCATTTTTATCTCAATACTGTAGTTATTTGTATGTCTGTCTGTCACTCACCCCTCTTTAGACTCTGTCCTGAAGGTCAGAGCTATAACTGTTTCACCTTTGTGCCCCTAGAAAACCACTACCCATTCAATAATATGTATATGCAAATGATGCTCAGTTTTCCTCCTCATTTAGGATATTATAGTTGAATAAATATCATATTGCATTTCCTGTTTTAGCTACATGTGTATTTGTGCAATGGGCTGTAACTGTGGTATAATTTCCTTAAGACAAGGACAATTTCTTATTCTGCTTTACATGTCCCACAGCAACTAGCAGTCTCTTGATCACACTGGGTCATCAAAAATCTTATTTATTGATTTAATTAATTAACACTTTACTCAGGGATATGTTTAACAGAGTGAATACAACCTAGCCAGCCAGGTGTTTCGAAATCAATTTTGTTTACAGAACCCCAAAGCACTGATTTATTCACTCAATAAGTAATTTTGAACACATGTAAGATACTGTGCCAGACATGGGATGTGAAAGATAAACATTTATTTAGTTCTTAATATGTGTTCAATATTGGGCACTCTACATGTTCTTGTTTATTTAATCATCACAACTCTAAGAGATAAATATTATCATGATTCCCAGTTCAACATTTAAAAAACAAAAACAATAACAAAGCTTAAGAAACCTGCCTAAATAACAGAGCAAAGATATGATCCCGATTTATCCAAGGCCAACCCACACTGCCTATAGAGTTATGCAAGGATTTATCACTGAAGAGATAAAAGACAGTTTATCTTTCATTAGATAAAATGGATAGAAATTTTATAAATAGCTCTCCTTCTAAGCTTAAAATTTCACAAAGAATATTATAAGCTTTCAATATTAGCAAATTATTGCATTAAGTTTTGATACTAACAAATATACCATTTCAACATTCCTTGGATTTAATGTGAAATATTATGAATAATGTAACTTTCTATAACTCACTACACTGTAGACTGTTAATATAAATATCTAGAGGCTGAAATGGAGAGTAATTATTAGGATTCAGCTTCCATTAAAAATAAGAAAACTGTATTTCAAACGTACAGTTAAATATGTACCTAGTCTACAGAAGATGTTTAATAAATGTTGACCTAATTAGTTGAAAATGAAAAAAACAACACAGGAGAGTTCCTCCACAACATCCCAAGTCAAGAGTATAGGCTGTGCCAAATCAAAAACCTATTTAAGAGTAAGTTCTCACAACAAAAGATTCTAAATACCTGATTGGCACCTTTATGTAACTCAAAGACCTGCATTCTCCCCACCCCAGAGGCGTGCAGACATGTTATGCCTAAATAAAGTGTTAGTGTTGCTCTTTTATATTTTACAGTTCTTTGACCTGAAAAGAACATTCCAAAGAAATCTGAGAATAAATAGAGACCCAGTTCCTATCTTATTGTTAGATTTGTCTACATTGTGCAGTTCCCTGGTTGTGCAAGGCAAAGCTAAAAACATTCTGTTAATTTCAAAGCTCCAATGCAAAATGGATTCACACAGCACTTTAGTGTTCCAGTTTATAGCTAATGGATAGCACTGGTATTTTCACAGACATAAAAACAAACTGTTAACAGTAGGCAGTTATTAACAAAGGAAGGGAGCAAATGGAATCAGCCATTAAGCCTCATTAACTAGGAAGGGGCAGCTTCACAAACACCCCAGGGGACAGCCATATCCTCTGCCAAAGGTAGGTTAATCCCCAAGCAGGCAGAAACGACGGGTTCTCCAATATCCCCAAGGCAAAAAACAGCCCACTCACCTGGATTACAGGAGGGGGGTAGATAAACAGTAAAGGGGAAATTCCTTTGCTGGGTGCATGTGCAGTAGAAGCCAAGATGGCACAGGGGAGGTAAGTGCCTGTGCAGTAAGAGCCAAAATGAGGACAGTAACGGGGAGGAGTCTAGCCCAGGAAAATCTGGGAAAGGGTACAACAGGGGCACGAAACCTCGGAAGATCCCGGAAAGGTACTGGACAGAGGGAGGCACCAGCATAGCCCTGGGAAGATCCAGGAAACAAATTGGATAGTTTGAAAGAAAGCCTGCTCTCTCATAAACCCAAGGAAATACAGGAAAAGCTTGGCAAGACCCATCTCAGCAGTACCGCACACTCTCTCCCTTGAGAAGCTACACAGGTTCAAGTGCAACGTCGGTTGCAGGCTCGATGGGACAGAGACAAAGCTAGACTGCTGGAGCCTCGGATGCCAAGCTAATGGCACGGCCACTCTGGGTCCTGGACCTCCTCCTGGGCTTGGTGGGGACAAGTGAGGGCTTGTGGCAGAGGCTGGACTTTTTCTGCACCCAGTTGGAGCTGAACCATCTTGTCATGGATGGGACATTGGGCATGGCGGCCTGAGGGTAGTCCTTCATTTTTGCTCCTATAAATCATGCCATTGTACTTCAAATCCCTCCTATGCATGTATCCCTGAAATGCTTTTCCTGGGATACCATGGGGGAACCCTATTTTCTCCGCCAACAAAGCTATTATAGTTTCATGAAGCTAGGTAGGATGTACAGGAATAGGTAATGGCTACATTCACTAGTATTGGAGAAGCAAGAAATCAGGATTACTGAGCCTAAGAATTATGGTACAAGGTCTTGTATTCTTCAAAGTACTAGTTGACTGCCTTCTTTTTTCATTTTTCATATTAAAGAGGTCTTAATTATCTATGTGTGGTACCAGATTGTCTGAATAAAAATATAAAACAGATTGGAAAAGGCTGAAATTGTAATTAAACTGAACTAATCCAAAATCAACACAATAGTTTAATGCCGTTAGTATTCCAGCTCCTTAAATGGTTGTGAAACCTAGCATAAAAGGATTACAAATTTCAAGGAAACTCAATTAATCACGTAGCTGAAAAGTGAACAGGAAAAAGAAATGTTCCCAGTCTTATTGAACAAACTTGGAATTGTATTTTCTGTTGTTCTAAATTTCCAGAGTTCAAAGGTCCCCTTGCTTGCTGGAAAAGTGAAGTGGTTCAAAACTTAGCCCTGAGAGCTTAGGAATTTGAATCTCTTTAAAAAGTAACTAAAGGCCACTCTAAAGGTGCTTTCAAAAAAAAGTGTGAACAATCCTCTGAAGTCCTACTGTTCTTCCAAACTTGTCCTTCTCCGGATGGTCAGGCCTTTCAACGAGACTGGGAACAGCCAGTCCAAAGATTCTGCCTTGCTAGGTTACAGGCAATCATTTTGCATAAGAAAGGCAATTTTCACCAGCAAAGGATGCAGAAAATGTAGCACCCCTGTGGATGCACTTACTATCATAGAAAAGGGGCTTGAAGCACTCTGTCAAAAAAATATGCCATTATTAAGAAGTACTTAAGTCTGGTAGCAAGCTCCTAAACCTGGTTTTATCTCATCAGTGGATGTTCCTTGTATGTCTAGAAGCAAGACATGGTGTGAGATCCAGAAGGTACGAAAACGAACAGAGACGGCGCCTTCCCTCTCGGGGCTCCCATCCACCGTGAACAAACTCGGTAACAACACATTTCCACATACAGCAATACCTTCATATCATTCTCCCTCCCCCCAAAGAAAATATTAGCATTTGTTAACATTACAAATGCTAATCTAGTGAAAATTTACGGAGCTGTCAGTACCAACTACATTTTCCAATGTTGGTACAAATGACGGTGTATATAGAAGTAAAATGTAGAAAGACTCCTACACTTGGGAAGAAGAAAAATACATAAACAAAATTCAGCTACTCAGGCATTTTCTTCTCTTGGCTCTCTCTGAATACGGTACCACATTTGACTACCCAACCTTCATTTCCCTCAGCGCTTCTCTGTCCTCTCATTCACCGTGGCTCTAGTTCGAGGTGCCAGTTGCCTTGTTGCTACTTTTTTAGGTGCTGACCTTTCATGAGCTCCTTGGTTTGCTGGCCCAATTTGGCGCTGAAGAACTCAACAACTTTTCTTTCCAAACTTTTCTTCCTATATTGCTCTATGAAATGTCTTCCATTCCTCTCATGCCACAATCCTCACTTATTCTAAAATTTTTCCCCAATCCTTCAGCACACTGACAGATGAGAGTCTGCAACAAAGGGTTCAGAAATACAGCAGCCCACTCTTTAAAATGTTAAGTAATTTCTCTGACTGTCAAGTAAAGAGGAACATTGAGCTGGGTCTTTTCAGGACAGGTGCTGCCTCCTGAGAGCACATTAAGGCTCTTCTGGAAACTACCTTAAATTTTTTTTAGGTCACGCAGTATAACACTAAATTGTATCCCGGGGCATACATACAGCACCGAGCAGCTTCCAAAGGAATTCGTCTTATTCCTAGGGAATAGTTTCCCTCTCCCCCAAAAAATAATGTTATTTAAAATGAAATAATTGGAAGATGACTTCACCAGGCCTTTATATGGAATTCGGAAAGAGAGCTGAGTATTAAAAGGTTAGAAATGTTATCATTGCAACCCCTCTCCTATGAACAACAGATGCTGAAAGAAATCACTATTCTACAGAAACAGTTCATTTTAAAATAAATCAATTAGAAGACATTACGGAAGACAAATAAAAACATCGAGATATTTCTCATTTATATTCAAAGCTAAGGATTAGGAGAACAACCCAATTACTCATCCAATCTGCCCATTTAAGCACCTGTCAACTAACGGGATTAATATGCCTTATGTTTATGGAATTAGGGGCAGCTCTGTCACAGTCTTTGCCTGAGAGCCATTAACAAACACATTTTCTAAGTATGTATTAACAATTCTTAGCTGTCACCACTGTAATGACCCTGATATAAGCTAATGAAAGCATTCAAATTTCACAGTTCCGTTATTGTACTTAGAAGGTAATGCCCCCCCCAAAGAGAACCACTCCCCCCACCTTAAAAAAAAAAGTTATTGCAAATATGCAATTCATAGAAACTAATTATTCTCATATTCTCACAGGAATATTTTTTCTCCTTGAAGAGACAAATTAAAACAAGTGTAGCAAGGAAATGATTAAGTCACAAAAGTGTAAAAATGTAGAGAGCTACATATCGTAGAGCCTGAGTTACTAGAGATGCCATATGTAGCATCTGCAAATGATTAGCACTCTCAGATGGTAGCAACACCTGCCCTGGCTCTGGTCTGGGTGTGAAACTATGAAACAAAGATATTCGGTACTTTACTGAGTCTGTTTGGGGATAAGTAAGCCACTTGGGCAGTGACTCCCTTCCTTTCACAAGTGAAAGAGATACATAATAAGCATGCTGTATGTATACAAATAAGTTAACTCAAATGACACAGGAATAATCAATAATAAAAAGCAAACCAATTAAAAAAAAAAAACTTGAGCTGACACTTCACAAAGGAAGAGGCAGGAATGGTCAATAGGCACATGAAAGGAAGTTCCTCCTCATTCGCCAACAGGTAAATGAAAATGAAAACTGCAGTGAAACCCCCGTCACTCCCACAGGCACCACTGAAATGGCAGACTGAGGTCAACGAGGACTTGGGCAACTGGAAGTCGTGCATTGCCAGGGAGAACGAAAAATGGTAAAAACCATCGGGGAAACCTACTTTCTTTCAAAGCAAACATGCCCCTAACCTATATCTGGTGATTCCGCTCCTAAGTGTCACCAAAGAGAAACATGTATCCACAGAAAAGATCTATATAAAAATAGGCATTGCAATTTCATTCATAAGAGCTCCCAAACCAGAAACAGCCCAAATGCTCATCAATAGTAGAGTGGATAAACAAGTTGCATGTATATACTGAAATATCCCTTAACAATGAAAAGGACTAAAATACTGACACAGGCAGCAACATGGGTAAATGCCAAAAATATGCAGAAAAGTTGCCAGACACAAACGAATACATATTCCATGATTCCATTCATCTGGAGTTCTGGAACAGACAAAACTAATCTTTGGGAATAGAAATAAGAATATTTTTTCCTTCTAGGAGATGGGGCACAAGGAACTTTCTGCAATGATGTAAATGTTCTGTATGTTAATTGGATTGTAAATACATGTGTGTATACGACTGTCAACGGCATCCAACTGTGCACTTAAAATTGTGTGTTTTATTATATGTAAATTATGCCTCAATAAACAAATGCAGACCTGAGAATGATCAGTCACATTAACACTGACTACTTCAAACCACCAAATGATAACCAAAATTTATATAGTATGTATATAGGCCAGCTGTTCCAAGCAGTTTACATATATTATCTCACTTAATCCACCGAACGATCTAACGAGATAAGTGCTATCATCCCCATTAAACAGATGAGAATCTGGGCAGGTAAATAACTGATTCAAGACCTTACAGCTTACACATCCACCCGTACGTTACAGAGGCACTTAGTAAGTGCAAATAAGTATATATTTATTTACATCAACTTTGAAGAGTCTTAAGTAGTTCAGGGAGTTTGGACTGATGAGTTCTTTAATACACATGTTACACAAGGTTACGTGGTAAGTTCAAAGTCATTGAAGAGTATTTCTGATTCATGAATAGATATGCTGTTACAATTATAACACTCAACAACAACAACAAAAACGTTATATGAAACTGAGAAGAGATTGTTTTTACCAAAATTCATTGAGTACATCCAGGCACTTTCAGCCTATAGCGGCAGGACAGATGTGCATGGCTCTGGGAGAGCACTCAATTTACTAAGGGACATCTAGCAAGGGCAGTTGGGGGCCTGACACGGAGGGCATTTTGAATAGTGACTCAGATGATGAGAAAAGAAAGAATGCTTATGAAGTCTGTACTGACACCCAACTTGGAAGCTGAGCGGGTCAGACAGAGTTTCGAATGACCACTACAGGTTGGAGTTAAAAATAGAATGATGTTTAACAGTAACAAAGATAGGTCTTTTCATTTGAGGAAAGGAAAAGACATATAAGGCACAAAAGAAAGGGCAAGTCTTTTGTTAAGAGATTCCTGGTCAAAGGAGGGGGTGCAGGCATTTCTTTACTCTCCCAGTTCCCAAATTATTGTAATTACGGCGTTGTCTTCCTTATACTTGCTTAAAATCATGAAGCATTTAACCATCAACATATTGTTAATGAGAGAAACTCAGTTTCACATTCGAAGCCTTTCATTACAGATAGGTGTGCTTGAAAAAAAATTTATTTCGATTTTAACTCTTTATATTGTCTTTAAACTATTTTCATTATCTTGCAAATTAACACTCTGGCTCTGAAAACCAAGGGCTCTGGTTACTCAGGAGGGGGAAAAGAAAATGGAGAGAGAGAGAGAGAGAGAGAAACATGACTGTGAGAGTGTGAGAGAGAAACATCAACAGGCTGCCTCCCTCACACGCCCCGACTGGGGATACCAGGAATCAAACCCGCAAACCCAGCTGCATCCCCTGACCGGGAATCAAACTGGCAACATTTCAGTTCCGAGAATGACACTCCAACCCACTAAGCCCCGCACCCTGGCAGCCGGGGCAAACACCTTGAACTCTTGACAGAGTATAATGCAAGGACATTTTACACAGACACACACAGATGTGAGGAGAGGAAGAAATCATCCAAACCACAACATAGTTTCCTGCTTCCAAGTTTGTCAGAGAACGGCGCTACTCTCCGAATTCCAAAACCACAAAGCCCTGCACCACTGGGGGTAGTTTCCTTCAGCCCTTCAGTCTCAGTGCCTCCTCTCTTGTCACTTATTCCCTGTGGCCTTGTCTTCCCATCAGCATCCTCTTCCTGATATGCTCCCGTTACTGGGTCTCTACTTACAGCCATTACCAACTCCCCAGCGCCCACCAACGGTAATAGGTTCCTGTTATCACCCCTCTAATTATATCCATTACCCACTTCCTTCCACACTAACCAATGAATTAACTAATCAGTTAACACACGTCAAATTAAGACCCATCAAGGTACATTACTAGATACTGTGGGGGATAAAAATTGGTATATGACACTCTTCCCTCAACTCAAGAAATGTGCAGTCTATGTAGGGGGTCAAGAATTTGAGTGTGTGTGCATGTGTCTGAGTTGTATGCGTGTGTCTGAGGTGTCAGCACGACCAAATCAAAGGGAGCATTTCCGGTGTGTAGAGATGACCAGAAACACCCCCCACTGAAGAGATGGAGGACGCGCACTTCCCTGCCTGGAGGAAGAGCAGAGCTCCAACCTGTAGCGAGTCGTGTGAGCAAAACCCAGAGGCAGACCCGGGAAGACCCACTGCCCTTGAAGACAAAGCTGAGCCTGGAGTGGAGGCTCATGGGGCTGAAGCAGGCAGGTAGGCCAGATTACTGAGAAAGGCCTTCAGTGGCGAGGTACAGAGTGTTTACTTATTCTGTGGGCAGGAGGAGTCCAAGACTCGACTACACCTCGCACCCCCTACAGCACGCACAGCAAACTTATTAAACTTGGGTCTCCCAATGCTAAGTCAGAGGCCGATCTACTGGTAGCCCTTGAGAAGAGGGATGGCAATACTGGTGATGTCAGCCAGGGGATGGGGTGACTCTGGGCCACCTCCCTGCCAATCAGTGAGTGAGCTGCTATAAAGGGTATGAGTCCGCTTCAGGCCATGCACGAAAATACGTTCTTTGTGTTAGTACAGTGTAACTCGGGGCACATCCTCACTTCTACAAATGAACAACACAAGGAATATTTATGTAAATTCAAGACCTCTTTCAGTGCAATCTTAAAAGAATCTCACTGGAAAGTTCATGAGGTACAGAGGCAAAAGAAGGTAGCATAAAGGTGATTGCATTTTTTCATCTATAAAATGAAAGGGTTAGGAGCGATACCTCAAACATGTCTTTGATCTAAAGTGTCTGTTTGATCTCTGTAATCTCACTCATGTTTTAAATCTGTTAACAATTAAACATTCTTAACAGTCCTTTAAAAACTTTAAAAACTAGCTTTTAATTGGCTCTAATTAAAAATTAAATTTAAGATATACTTTAATACTAACGTGGCAAAAATGGGTCAAAGTGGAGAGTTATTCATGGAATTTGGAATAGATGGGTGTATTAGTTATCGACCGCCACATAACAAATTACCACAAATATGGTAATAGATGTGGTTTAGAACAACACATTTATTACCTGTCGGTTTCAGGGCATTGGGGACCCTGCGCATGCTGGGTCCTCTGCTCAGGGTCTCACAAATGGTATCAGCCAGGCTGCATTCATTTCTGGAACTTGGGGTCCTTTTCCAAACTCCTGTGGTGGTTACCAACATCCGGTACCTAAGTTCCCAATCTACTGGCTGGATGTCATCTGAGGGCCCCTCTCAGCCCCCAGAGGCCATCCATGTGGCCTTCGCCACTGGTCTTTCACAACATGTCAGCTCACTTCTTTGGGGTTAGCAGGACAATCCGGCACTCCCACCTGCTGAGAAAAGGCCCACTGGGGGGACACCTTATCACCTTTGCTAAATCTTACTGGCTAGAAACAAGTCACGACTTACACCCACTGCTCAAGGGTGGAGGATTATACAAGGACAGAACTCACTGGGGGCGTCCCCTTAGGGCATGTTTCCAAAATGTGAAATGCAAAACAACTGTGTTGCTACACAAACCTAACTTCCTTCAGTCACAGATTTTTTAAATTTTTAAATGGACGGTTAAGAACTAAAAGGAGAATGCGAGGATGCTATTGGAAAACTTTCTGATAATAGCAGCTATGACAATGACAAGAGTAGAAAGCCCATGTTCAGCACTTCTGCTCTGTAAGCATTGTACACGTTATCACACTTAAGAATCACAATAGCTCTGTGAGGATGGATTATCATCCTGATCTTAAAATGAGAAAAGTGAGGCGAAGGTAGGTTAAGTGGCTTACACAAGGTCACACAACTAGAAAGAAGTAGACCCTGCTTAAAACACATAAATTCAGCTTCCTATACAAATGCAGAGAGGGTACCTCCTAGATTAGTAACTCTAACAACTAAATTGCACAGCAGATAATGATGGGCTTGAGCATCAGTTCTCTCATCTATAAAACAGGGAAGAGAATGATTATCTGGTCTAGATATTTCCTAAGGTTGTTATTAAGGTAAAATGATAATAAAATGCATAAAGCACTTTCCCCCAAAGCTGACACCTGGTAAATGCCTGAAAAGTAGTATCGTTGCTGCTCTAAGTTCTCTGTAAACTCTAAAGTATTATACGTATAGAAAGTACAGACAAGGATGCTGGGTTTAATAATTTTTTATGTTTTATTTGTTTGTTTTTATTAGCAGGAAATTTTCAGTATTCTTTAGTAATCAGCCCACTACTTTTCTATGATTAAAAGGCCCTTGAGGAATAAAAAGGAATAAATACTCCATCTATCTTTCTGTAAGAGAAGCAATAAAACTCTGTTCTCTACAAATAACTCGAAAGTAAAAGACTTTTTTACAGTTTGTACTGCAAAGAAGTGGACTGCTTATACGCTTGATAAAAATGTTCAATGTAGCCTTTGTTAAAATGTAAAGTATTAAGATAGACAAAAATAGATTAGTCAAAAGAATGAGTGGATCAAAGGGGAAAAAAACAAGGTATTCGGAAATGTTTAATAATACGGTAATAACAGTACGGTACATTATAAAAAGTAAGTCATCCTTAATAAGTCTACAACATGCTTTAAAATTAGAGATCTGTATTACAAATCAGCTAGTCTAAAAAGGCAGATATTTCTGAGATCTGAGACCAGTCATGACTGTATATTTCTCCTTGAATTTCTTGACTTTCTCTTTACAGTTTTTTTTTTCCATTTTTAATTGTTCTTAGTCAAATCAATGCTGACCTACCATAAGGGATACTCAGAAATAGGACATCTGTTTCCCTTGCCCAAGGACCACCTACAGGACAGAGGTAGGAGTGGCAAAGGCAGTGCTGTGTTGGTAAATGGTTAACAATGGGTCTTTGGTGGAGGACACATTTATCAATTTCCATGGTCAGTTTCAAGCCACCGATAGGATGTCACTGACCAGAAGATGGGAAAACGGTGGCTCTGGCACACCAAATGCCCCACTGGAAAGATCAAAAGGCAGTCTTCAAGAAAACTTTAAATTCAATTTAATGGATTCTAACCTATATATATATGCTGAGCCTTGGAATTTCCAAACTGGGCTGGGCAGAATTAATTTGGGAAAGCTCTAAAAGATGTACGAGATTTTTTAAAAGGAAGCACTGGAAAGAAAGTGCTGGAATTATCTATTTTATTCCCATATATAAATATGAATGTTCTTTCCTGATTGACCGCAGAGGTAGGAATCTTCCCCCTATTTTACCCATAAGGAAACAGAGGTCAAGGTGAACGCCCTGACAGCCAGCAAGTGGCAAATCCTTCCACCCTTTCCCGCCTTCTGTATCTCTTCCCTGCTTTTCTTCCTTTCTTTCTCCTTCCGCTCTTCCCTCCCTCCCTCTCTCCTTCCAATACCTTATGGCCCTCCTTTACTAAATACCATATTTTGCCATATATGATCTGCATGTTTGTGTCCAAGTTTTTGAGGGAAAAATAAGAGTGCACGTTATGCATGGGTAGTACTAATTCCGTGTCTATGTAAACATGTTCGATTCTTTTATTTATGCTTTTGCGTTAAAAGTGTAACTCTAGAAAGCAATAACAATATCCATATGCAAAATAGTACCCTGGAATACAATCATCGGTCTAGTTTCTACATATAAATAAATAGAGAATTGGATTAAAAATTAAAAAAGGAAGATTTTTTTCCCTGACAGTTTGGGCCCAAACTGTGGGTGCGCATTATACATGGCAACACACGCTCCGTGCCTAGTATTTCAGTGTGCCTGAAACCAAGTATTAACGTAAATAAGTAAACGTTTTTAAAATGTCCTCTTCAAGGAGTCAATATTGCTGAGACTGGGAGAATGCAGGGGTCAAGACCAACAAAAAATACAGTTTCAATGAGATAAACACAGTCATAGCACTGTGTCTAGGAGCGCTGGGGTAGAGCACACGAGCTGGGGACGCCACCCAGGTCAGGGTTCAGGGTCCGGTCTCCGAGTGCTTTCTGCTAACGCGCCGCTAGTGGTAGTTTGACACGTTGCGAGGAGAGAATCACGTGGGACATAAAAGAGAGAAAGGAAACATATTCCTGTTATAATATCAGACCTGGCTCCAGACCACCTACTCAGGGTTAAGACTAAAGTGTAGTCTGCTATGAAAGATAAATCTGACTTAACTAGTTTGTTTGGTTTTTTTATAAAAACATTCACTCAACTTCACGGGGATGTTGTAACCCCAATCAACAACCCCTTGGTTGTTCTCCGGGACTGTGTACTATAAAGAATTTTACACTAGCGTTATTACAAAAACACAATTTATCTTTTAACTCAGGTGCTAAAAGAAAGGAATAAAGTCTCTTCGACATGCTCTGGAGCAAACAAAAATCTTCCAAATAATGTAAGTGCGTTGTCCAAGAGCTTTCCTTTAGAGAAGACCGCAAAGCAATAAATGAACACATGGAGACTTAATAAAAAGATCCTGGTGTAAACAGGGAAAGACAGTGAGATTTTGATGCTTTGGCCACGTTCGCCATTTAATTTTTTCCTACAGTTAATAAAATGAAATAATAAAATACATCCATTAGTTTTCACGCAGCATATAAAACTGGATGCTTTTTAAATTTATATTACAATTTTCTAACCTTTGTGTATATTTTGTATTTAAGAGATCGAAGTCTCACTTTGTACAAAAATGCATTTGAATTTGCAGTATTCTAACACTATTCAGTATCATAGTACTAGAAAATGCACCATAAGTCAGGAAAAATTCAGCTAACAGGATAATACGCCAAGCCCTTTATTACAAAGATTATTGGCAAAAACACTACGTTCATGCCTTCTTTATGTTCTTCCCAATGAGAATCATACCATTTTATACAAACCATTTTTCTACCAGATATGCAGCATGTCACCTCTACAGTTAATTTAACCAACTTTAGGTGTAGCTTTACAAAAATGATGCCACATACTCATTTAAAACAGCCTACAGAAGACGGAAGAGCCCCTACCTTGTCAAGAGTCAAAATGAAAGCAGTACAGGAGTTAAAAATTGGAAGTGAGTCTTTTTTTAATTTTTTTTTATTTACTGTTGTTCAGTTACAGTTGTCCCGCCTTTTTCCCCATTGCTCACCCCTACGCCGCCCCCACTCCCACAGTCAATCCCCTGCCATTGTCCATGCCCATGAGTCCTCTATTCGTGTTCCTCTCCCTGCCCCTTCCCCTTCTTTCCCCCGTTATCCCCCTCTCCCTCACCCCTCTAGTCACTGTCAGTTTGTTCTTTATTTCCAAGTCTCTGGTTGTATTTTGCTCATTTGTTTGTTTTGTTGATTAGGGTCCACTTATAAATGAGAACATATGGTATTTTTCTTTCACTGCTTGGCTTATTTCACTTAGCATAACGTCCTTCAGTTACATCCACGTTGTCGCAAAGAGTAGAAGGTCCTTCTTTTTCCCTGCTGCATAGTATTCCATTGTACAAACATCTTAATCCCTTGCTAGAGCCTGAAAGGGTGGCTCTTCCCACTGACCCCACCGTGCGCTAGAGCCCTAAATACTACTGAACTCCAGGTTACCAGTCATGGCCCTTCCATTCTGGACCAGCAGGAATGCTGGTGATTCTATCTCTAACTACAGCACTCCTCTCGGGAGGCATCAGGACCACGAGAAGCGCCATGAAGAAGTTCAAGCAGTAAAAGAGCCGCCGCTGCAGTCAGACATCTGGCTTGCCCTGCCTCCTCAGCGCAGGCAGCGGTGAGAAGAAGCTATGATATACACAGGTTACAACCTGCAAAGACAGGCTGAGAATTGGGGGGGGGGGGCGCATATTTTGGTTTCTCTATATTTGCCTAATCATTTAAAATTGATACCTTATAAAAAACTTCACAGGACATATGACTAAGATCATGCCTTCCCACAGTTGCTTTCATTACTGAACCATTTTCTTGTATCACAAGCTGGAAATGGCTACCAGTATCTGAGATCCCAATCTCCTGACCTTATCCGCTAAGAGGGAATCTTGGTCTGTTTAAGTTCCGGCTGCTTCGCTTTCCTCACCCTACCTCTAAAATTTTATTTTTAACTTGGAAGTTCATGACTAATGTTTTATAAGGGATGACAGGAGATTTTATTCTTACTGTCTCTCTATAACCTCCTCTTCTTTTCTTTTCATAGGTTCTGCAGGCTGAACTCTTTTTTCCAAAAAAGTAACTTTGCATATTCACTGCCATACTGAACGTAGCCACAGATTTTAAATTCTTAAGTGCTTAGTTTTTCCTTCTTTAAGAAGTGGAATTATCGAGAATTTTATTGGCAAGCAATTGACCAATTTTAGCCAAAAACATACTTGTCTATTAGCATTATTTCAAAATATATATCATCAGTGTTAAGGTAATAATTATTAAGATAAAACTCAGCCTCTAAAATCAAAGGGAAGTGATTTACCTTTAGTTGAACCATTCACTCTTTACATGTGCATAAATTTCACACTAAATCTTCGCATACTTAGTACTTTCTTGGATGATCAAAATAGCCTCCTATCCGGGATTTCCCTGGGTGGACCCCTTGGCTTCTCTCACCCCTTTACAATCGATTCTCCGCTCTGGAAGCTGAGGTGCCCTTTTGCAACCCAAATATGTCTGTGTAAATTCCATGTTTAAAACCCCTGAATGAGTTCTTTATATACTTTGGATATTAGCCCTTAAGTGGAAGTACCACTTTGCAAATATCTTCTCCCACTCAGGCTGGGGGAAGGTAAAGTGGGAAAGGGTTTCAAATATATGGTGATGTACAGAAACTAGACTTCAGATGGTGAGTACACAATAAAGTATACAGTTGTCAAATTATAATCTTGTATACCAAAAACTTGCATAATGTTAATAACCAATGTTACCCCCATAACTGGAATAAAAAATAAAAAATACTTATATATAAAACCCATGATGGTCCTTCCACTGCTCCTAGGGTAATCCCAAGACCAGCACTGTTTCTGAGTCCCTCAGGGCTCGCATTCTTCCGTATCTCCAACCTCTTCCCCTATCATCCTCCCCTGTACTTACTGCTCTTTGGCCACAGCAGTTCCTTTAAGCTTCTTAAATGAGCCATGTCCCATTCTGCCACAGGACCTTTATGCAGGCTACACACCCATTTGGTAGCTTCAAAATTCTCTCCTACCCCCAGCATCATGCACCAACTTAGCTTCCACCAACTCTTCAGTTGGCAGTTCCTTCAAAGAACCCATCCTCTAGGTCGGGGGCCTTTGTTATGGGCTTTCATAAAATTGGGTTCTTCTCCTTCATGGCCTATTTGTTTCACTATCATAGCTAATTATGAAGAGCCCACCCGTGTTATGGGTTAGCATAGGAGCTTCACCCTCTCCTGTTCTCACTGTGCCTGCATCACTGACCACCACGCCTGGCAGAGAGGAGACATTCAATAATTATTTATTGACTGGATTAACCCATCAGTCCTTTCTAGTGTGGTTGGACCCATGTCAAAGGATAAGATAATAGTAGAACCCCAATGGAAATTTGTAAGGCAGGCAGCCTATAAGTATGGATTAAAATAAATTGTTTATGCCATATACAACATGCTTAATGAAGCACTTTTTCTGTGTGGGTAGTATTTCTTCCTCAGTAGAGAGTGTGAATAAAATGTCAGGAAGTGCGTAATGAAGGGAAAGAAACGGACAAAGTTGGAAAAGCCGTTACTGCAACAGACAGTGGGTCTGATCAAGTCAAGCTGTAAACATATTGTAACGTGTCTTCACATTTGTGCAACATAGTTCAAATTATAGATCCTTTTCACTTACGTTATTTCACTCTTTCTTTATTCTTTCCTCTCAACAGTTGGGCAAGGTGAGCAGGGTAGGTATTATTAACATGTATTGTATGATTAATTAAATGATCTTAAGAAATGATGTCTCCAAGAGAGAAAAGAAACAGGGCTTGACCCAGGTCTTCACTGCCCAGCTCCCTTCTCTTCCCACGCACCACGCTTCCTCACAAGTGTGCCTTGCTTCTGAACTGTAGGAAATGTAAAACTATTCTTATTTGCAAAAAGGAGCTTTACTCTATTTCCTCACTGAGATTGTGGAAATGAAATTCGGTCCCCTCATGAATCATTAACCTGGAGGGGGAAGGGGAGCTATAGAAGCAAATCGTGTATTCACTTAGCCTTCCACCTAATTTTTAGAGTGAATTCTCATCATTCACAGTAGTTATGTTCTGTAAAGTCAGTGAAACCACTTAAATAGCAAGTGTGGAATCACTGCTCCTACGAGACATACAGGGTTAAGTTCCTATGAGCCTCTGGGCACAACATTTCACTGACTAATCAATATGTAACTTTGTTTTATGAGTGTTTCTGTTTAAAGGCTCTTCGTGCATGCGTGTGTGTGTGTGTGTGTGTGTGTGTGTGTGTGTGTGTAATCTTGATTCATTAACATTGACTTCACAGCCAAGAGCACTATAACTCATGCCTGGACAAAGCTTATTTAACGTACGTTTTCTCCATAAATCGCATCACAGCCTTCTTGTACTTAGGGACAGTAGGTAGCCACTCCGCATGATGTTTGGGAGTCATTTTTTAAATTTTTCAATTACAGTTGACATTCAATATTATTTTATATTAGTTTCAGGTGTACAGCATGGTGGTTATAGAATCATATACTTTACAAGGTGTCCCCCTAGTAAATCTAGTACCCACCTGGCACCATATACAGCTATCTCAATATTATTGACTATATTCCCTATGCTGTACTTTGCATCCCCTTGACTGTTTTATAACTACCAATTTGTACTTCTTAATCCCTTCACCTTTTTCACCCAACCACCCTAATCTTCTCTCATCAGGCAACCTTCAGTTTCTTCTCTGTATGAGTCTGTTTCTGTTTGTTGGTTCATTTATTTTATTCTTTAGATTCCACATGTAAGTGAAATCATATGCTATCTGTCTTTCTCTGACTTATTTCACTTAGCATAATACCCTCTAGGCCCATCCATGTTGTTGTCATAAGTGGTAAGATTTTATTCTTTTTTAAGGTTAAGTAATATTCCATTGTACATATATACTGCATCCTCTTTTTCCATTTCTCCATTGGTGGGCCCTTGGGTGGCTTTCATATTTTTGCTATTGTAAATAAGGGTGCAATGAACATAGGGGTACAAATATCTCTCTGAATTAGTGTTTTGGATTTCTTCAGCTATATATTGAGCGGTAGAATTGCTGGATTATAAGACAATGACATTTTTAGTTTTTTGAGGAACCCCCATACTGTTTCCACAGCTGCTGTACCATTTTGCAAGAGGGAACCATTTAAAACAAGCAAATCACGAACAAAATGCACAAAAATGTGAAAATATGGCACTAAGTAGGCTCCTAAAAGGGCATTTGTTTGTAGTTCGGGAGCTGAAACAAGAAGGTAGAGTGTCACACTGTTTAACAACAAGGAAACGTGCACTACAGGCGACTCAGATTTTTTGCCACCGTGCATGTCGTGAATGATCATAAAGG